>JAHBCN010002157.1:65000-97800 GCA_019359885.1 Listronotus oregonensis
AATAAAGCTACTTACTAAACTAATAATAAATACAGAGCCTTCAAAAAATAGGATTAAAATAAAATTGATAATTTTTTTAATGGAAATCCCCAATGTTATAATTTTATCTTACTTAGCATTAAAAATAAGGATTAGTTTGTGTGCCAAGTTAATATTTGTATTTTCCTTCGTGGCTAATTTTAAGTTTTATTATACTTCTATTTGACTAGGACATTTTACTCCAATTGGTGAATTGTGATCGGAATAAAACCCAATTACTACAAAAATTGTCACTTGTCATTACTTACTAATTTGAATATTATCAGTATTTATACGGCGGTAATTAAATAATTAATAATAATAATATATATATATATATATATATATATATATATATATATATATATATATATATATATATATATATATATATATATACTATTTAAGTTGTCCAGAGGTAATGGATCATAGAGCAACGCAGATTCCTTGGTCCAAATATCTAATTAACGTAAACTTTTATCCCAAAGTTGATAATAACTAAGATACAGGGTTGTCAAACTTTTAATTTGGTTTTCGTTTTTGTAATAATTTGCTAACTATGACATACAGTACAAAACTGAAATTTGGGGGTTCTTTGAGGCGAAAAATTCAAATTGTCCATACTTTTGATGTTGCTAATAGAGGGCGCCAGCTGCAGCCTCCCACTTTTTTTGATGAACTACTTTGGGCTTAGTTTGACCTGTTTTATTAAAAAAAGTTACCATATTCCCTCCCTCATAAATTCTTTGGTCCTCTAGGGCAACTGTTTTCGAATAAACCTTTTGACCCACAACTTGAGGTCTCTGAGTGTTTTCAAACTGAGATGCTAACACGCTGATCAAGTCTTTTCGGACAAAACGAAACCCACTCCCCAAACTTTAAAGTCCCGGATTTAACTTTTGAGGTGAATTTTAGGTTGGAGGGTTTTGTTTCCAGATTTTGTCAAGATTAAAGCTAATAGTTCTAAACACGCTGGATCAAAGTTTTTCATCAAAGAGATTCACGAAGCCCAAGCTGCGTTTATCTCAGCAATTGCCAATTTTTTGCAAAGAGAATGGAACTCTTTAAAAGAGGTCATATTAGAACTTAAAGGGCCTCAAAAAAAGGGGTGGTTGGAAGCCTGGCTTTCATCAAAGCTATGAACAATTGCTGAGTTTTCGCCTCAAAACAGTACCTCGAAACTGCGGTAGTCATTTGTGTAAAAGGTAACTGCAAAAACAGTCAAAAAAGGTTGAGGCACCTGTTATTACGCTGGGCTCGAAGTTTATGTTGGGGCATTATTTGACCTAAAATCTGTGGGCCCAACTTCGGGCGACCTAAATTTATATATATATATATATATATATATATATATATATATATATATATATATATATATATATATATATATATATATATATATATATATATATATATATATATACATATATATATAAATAATATATATATATATATATATATATATATATATATATACCAGTGTTGCTCCGGCGAGGCGGGACATAGGGAATCCATGTAAATTTTGAAGTAGTCAAATATTGGCTCCCCTAATTATTTTAGAAAAAATGCTGTTGGATTTATTGAAGAGCACAATAAGTTCCACCCAAAATGAAAATTTGAGCATTTTCAACCAACCAGTAAAGAGTAAACTGAGTATACTTCTGCAACGTAGTATCTCATTATACACCCTGTACTCTAGAAGTCAATAATAAAAACACCTTATCGATTTATTAGTGACAATTTAGATCATTAATTTATAATGTCATTGCCAAAACTGAACAATTTTATACGGGAATTTCAAAAAGAATCCTCGCATTTCTTTTTAGTTTACAGCTAATTCCAACACATGCACTCACAGTTACGCAAGACAATAAAACAAATTTGTCTACATTAAGAAATCAATTTATGACGAAAATATCAGGATTTAATCAAATGCTCAAATATTTCTCCTGCCAGACCATAACCCAAATGATTATAAAACTCATTTCTTACGTTGGCTAGTTGGTACATCGATATTCTGGCACATTCAGCAGCAATAGCATTCCTTAGCTGGTCTAAATTTTCATATTTTTTTATTGGCATAAAGCTTAGTTTTTAAATGTCCCCATAGAAATAAATCGTTTGGTGAAAGATCCGGAGACCTGGCTGGCCAAGATATTGCGTGGTTCGGGCCTATGACGTCGTTATTAAATGCGTTGTTCAAATATTCCGCCAGCTCTGGTACTGTTGTGGCGCATCCATTTGATACCAAATCTCTTGATTTTCACGAGCAAGGTTGTTCAAAGCAGGCAAAATTTGTTCCTCTAAAAGTTCCAGAAAGTACTCCGCATTCAAATTTCGGTCAAGGAAAAATGGTCCAACGATATGGTGACCGAAAATTCCCGCCAAAACATTAATTTTTTGTGGATATTGAGTCCTTGTCTCAACAAATCGATTTTGGTTTGCGTTACACCAGTACCGGCAATTTTGAATGTTGGGTTCGTTGTTCAATGTAAACGTGCATTCGTCAGTAAAGCAAATATTTTGTAAAAGACCTTTGTCAGTGTTTGTTCTCTCCATCATCTCAAAGCAAAATTCCTGTCGTCGTATTTCGTCTCCGTCTCTTAATTATTGGTGTCTTTCGTACTTGAGAGCGTGGTAATTACATCTTTTTAAAATTCGAGATATTGTGGTGTAGGTCTTGTCAGTAATGTCCTCCAGTTGTCTCGTGCTAATGTTTTATTCGGCCTCCTCTACACAAAGTGTCACGTCTAAATCCCTCTCGTTTTGTACAATTTGTCTCTGATTTTTACGTCGATTTTCTTCATTTGCAATTATTGATTACTGTGCCGGTAATTTCCAATTTTTTATCGTCCGTTCTATTGTCGATTTACTTGGTATTGGCCTATTGGGAAAATAGCTGCAAACATGACCATACTCTTCGATAACTATTTCCCTGATAAAACCATTTTATAATAGTGATTTTCTTGATTTAAGTAGTTCATTATTAAAAAATGATGTGACATTGATCTGACAACTTAGGTAGAGGTTAAATAATTTTCTGGTATTTTATTATAAACTTCTAATAATACAGGGGCGTAAGAAGATAGGAGATTCGAATGTAGCTGGCGGACTGAGAAGAGCTGAAATTTGTACACTGGTCAACTTTTCGTGCTCTTTACAAAATCCTAATAATATTTTCTTCTAAAATAATTAGGGCCAATATTGGATACTTTAAAATTTTCATGGGATTCCCTATGTCCCATAAGCAACACTTGTTAAATTATATATATATATATATATATATATATATATATATATATATATATATATATATATATATATATATATATATATATATATATATATATATATATATATATATATATATATATATATATATATTTAATTTATATAATAAAATTATTTGTTTTTTATAGGGATTGATAAGTTATATTAAGAAATGGCACATTTCCCTCGGTATACGCAAAAAGAAATCTCCATTCCCGTAAATTAAGTATAAAAAATTTTAAAGAAATTTGGATCCATCAAAGAATAAATCTTCTGGTAACAATAACAATAATAAAATAACCATTTTGGAATATTTTACTGCATATCAAAAGTAGTCTATAAAACAATCCGCATTGCGTCGGGAATATCCAAAACCACTTTTTCTCTTTTTTGCTACCTTTATAAAATAATCAGGAATAGGTTTATATAATCTTTATCTGTAGAACATATTCGACACTGTGATTAATCACTAATTACTGAGAATACTCAGATGCTTATTAATGACAGGTAATAAAATTTCTGTAGCATTGTTTGTTAACGATTTCATAGACAACTCTGAGAATAACAACAATAGTTTAAATCTTCAGCAAAATCTATACAAAAATATTAAAGAAATCGGGGGCAAGGTGTGGTGAAACATAGGAGGGAACACTTCCGCTTGATCGACGTGTTAACCAAAACCGGGCGATATCTCTTTGTAATCTTTCGGACGGGTGTTGATGGTTTAAGGCCACTTCATAATTACTGTTGAGAAAACAGTTGATCCATCCCTTATTTTATAAATGGGAATTAAAACCCAAACAACTTTATTTATCATTTTTATTAATTGCCAAAAAAAAAAAAAGAAAAGTTCCCTTAAAAAACTCATTTCTAAAATTAAAATAGTACGCAATAAAAAATGAATAATTTAAACATAAAAATTTCTTGAATAAATTATAATAAATATTCAAAGAAACCTCCTTCTTGCGCAATATCCCAAACGATTGAAACCCTCTAACGTTTGTTAGCATATTAAGTTGATGGTTTTTAAAAGCTTTTCGATTTTTTTTCGAGTTCTTCTAAATTTTAACTCTTTGTGATATAAACCTTATTTTTAAATAACCCCACAAAAAAATCATTAGGAGCAAGGTCTTTTCTGGTGATCTGGGGCACAAAATGGTTCCGTAATCAAACGGGGTTTTTAACATCTTGTTCAAATACTTGAACAAGTCCGCAAACGGGAAATCTTTGAAACCAGAATTACCAAACACTCCTAATAATTGGCGAATTGCCGGTACAATTTGTTGTTGAACAGATACAAATAAATTGCTGCAGTTAAATTACCTTCAATTAAAAATGGTCAATAAGGTGTTCTCCCGGGAAAAGCCCAAATTTTTCAATTTTTGAGGTCCCGGGTTTGAACCTCAAAATACCTTGGGTTTCACGGGGACCAATATCAATTAATGGTCTTTTGTTCCGTTCTTCATTTACGGTTCCTTTTCTTATGTTTTATGTGCAGTAGACCGAGCGGTCCAAACGACCTCATAGGCATGATAATGCAATGATACAACAATGAAACAAATGAAACCAAATAAATCCAACACAAAAAAATCACTAAATAATAAGTAAATATGTTCATATTATTCGTATCCTGACATGACAAAAAAGTACCTAAATGCCTAAAAATTTTATCTTTAAAAATTTAATTGAAATATATTTACAAGTTTTATCAAAATTTAATAAATAATTCTGGGTGTTGCACTTTCTATGTCCCTTAGTATACCTACTTATACCTGGTTTGCGGGCCCTCCTTAGACTTGCCATAAAATCCATATAATTTTGATTTCATTGAAAATTTCTCCTATTGAATTTAAAGAATTGTATTAATATCTTGAAGATGTTGATTAGATTACCATACTAAGGCAATTAAAATTTATTTAAGAAAAACAAATTTGTAAAATCTTGCATACCTCTTCCCTTAAAAATCACCAAAAATAAATAAAATCTTTCCTTTTTAATTACTTTTACTTTTTTTTTTTACTTTAAAGCTAATGTTTTTAATTAGATGCTCAAACAGATTTTGTTTTACTGCTAAGCAATATCCAAACAGTTATAAAATTCAGTTTCCTTATGAGGTTAAATGCATGATCCACTAAGTTGAAACTTAATTCTTTTTGCATTCGATATCAAATTTGATAAATAACTTTTTTTGATATGATAAAAAAAGAAGTCGCCTGGCCCGTTTTGGTGTAATTTGAACCCTTAGTGATCCATTAAAATTTTAAACCCTATTCCCTTAGTTCTGGGGGTTGTGTGGGCCCAACCATCCATTTGGAACAAATGTCTTGATTGTCAGGTGCAACTTTTTCCGGTCCACTTGATTTTGTAAAGTTCAAAAAAATTGTTTTTCCAAATCGATTTAAAAAAAAAGGTAATAATCATGTCAAATATACCCCAAACTTTCCTTTTGGGTGAGTCCTTGTTAAACCAAATCTGTTTATTTCTTTGCCCAGTGTCTAATGTTTTGAACGTTTGGTTCTTTTGTTTTAATAATGATGGGTCATTCTCACTAAAAAATTATAAGAAGTCCCTATCGTTATTCGCCATTTCCATAAGTTCAAAAAAAAATCCTCTTCATTCATTGCCTTCCCAATTCCTGATGTCTTTAATATTTTTGGATGATATTTATATTTTTTGAAACGGACTTGCTTGATCCTTTCACAACTTTGCCAACTGTTCTAGTTCCTTTTTCTTCTTCATGAAGCAAAACATCAAATCATTATTTTCTTGGGTTCTTTCCATCGGGGTACATTATTATTTCCCAAAGTTGCAATTTAATTAAATCCTTTTTGTCGGGAAACTTATGAACGATATTTTAAACTATTTTTTACTTGGAATGGTCTGTCAGGGAAAAACGAAAAGAACATGTCGGATCTCTTCATAACTATTTTCCTTAATAATTTTAATTTAATTTATTTCTTTTTTAATACTGTAAAACATTTTGAAATAACAACCAAGAAAAGCGTTTGAAAAGTTAATGACATTTTATTTATTCTGGTTGGATTGATTAGGGTATGTGCATATCAACGATTTTATAAATAGTTTTTTCTTAAATAACTTTTAATTGCCTTATCAAAAAAAAAAAAAATTTAGAATGTGAGCTAATCTTATCAACGTCTTTAAAATAGTCTAATACAATTTTGTTGTAAATTCAATAGGGGAGCCAATATTTCAATGTAACAAAATTTACATGGGATTTCCTATGGACAGTCTGACGATGCACCATAAAAAATATTATTTTATAATTTTAAGTTTTTTATTTTTTTAAAGTAGATTTATTTTTAATTGTTTCTGAATTTTATTTACAATTAAAAACACATTATTCTTAACGAGAAACCGTTTACTACGCCACTGACTTTTCAAGTATCCGCTATGGTACGTGTGATTTCTCAATCAGACGAAAAATTTAAGATAGTGTACCAGGTCAAAATAGTTTAACAATAGTTGATATACGTATATGTTATTAGGTAACGACGTACATGAGGTCACACGATATGATTAATTAATTTGAAGATCAATAGTGTCTACGGGCAAAATCTACTTTTTTGATTGGCGGTTTTACGTCTAGTTTTGGGCAATTGAATATCGAACGTGTAATAGTACCTAATTATTTACAACTAGCAGACTTATAAAAAAACTATACCATGATGATCATAAATAATTTCTTTATGATTATGTCGAAATCAATAAAATTTCTTTGTAAGTTTTAGCCAATCTTAAACATAAATACATTAAAATTCATAGTTTGTTCCACGCATTGGCGTAGGTAAGGGGGTTGTACAGAGAAAGTAATTACCCCCGTCTCCTAGGAAAAAGGGTCTCTAATCAGGACCGTATCAAGGTATGGCCGCACTCTTGGCGACATCCCACACGGGTTTGAGGAGTGGAATCCCCCACAAAAACTAGGGTTGGGGATTATTTCCCGGAAATTTTAGAAAATTGTAGGTTTAGAGATTTTTGAACCGAGAATTTCTTTTCTTAAAAATATTTTCCTTATATAAAAATATTTGCCTACTATTTGATAGAGACATGGTTTACGTAAAACAGCTGTTTGTATCTGACTGAAAAAAGTGGCGTAAATTGAAGCAATACATCCTTATTTGCGGAGGATTAAACTTAGAATAAACTTTGTCACAATAAAATCTAGTTACAAAATACTGTGCATAGTGCGTCTACTAAACTAACATTTATACTTTAATAAATTAAATAATTGAACAAAAAAAAAGAACTATTTCTAATTTATAAAATACTCAGTTTATCCATAAACTTATATATTAAAAAAAAAAAAACAAAGAGTTACATTTTCGCTGTAGGTATGAGGATAAATTAATATTTTATTAATAATTCATACATTTTTTTAGTCTAAAAATATTAAAAATAATTAGGGTATAAGTTGAAAATTTGTTATCAAATTATTTCGTTGTAATTTATTTATTTGAGCCCCCCAGCCCCCCAGGTAGCTGCTCTCTTGGCGGGCGCCCATCTCGCCACCGCCTAAATACGGCCCTGTCTTTAATATAGACAATATACTATAAAAATATTAAAAAGATTTTGAAAATACCAAAATTACTGACCCTTCCTATATTATTTTCTTAAAATGAAATGTTTATGGCTTTTGCCAATCATAATTTAACAGGACCAAACTTACCTATGGGCGCACGGGGCGAACGCCCCGAGCAAAAGGGGCCCCGACCACCGTAGGGTGGTAAAAAAATATTTTGCGAAAAAGTTTAAACGTTTAATGAAAGGCTAATACACCGTGGCCAAATATTCAAGAAATAAAAAATATTGATTTATGTTCCTCAAAAATATTAATTTATTATTAACTGTAATAATAGCACAGTGTGTGGGGAGAAAAAAGGTGTTTGGTCTCCGGGTTTTTTGTTCAGTTTTAATTTTTATGAAAATTTGGAATTAAGTTGCTATAGATGAAAATTTATATATGCTTAAGATGTGCTTCTTATTTTTAGGGGGTAAAAACCACCTCTTGTGCTAAAAAATTAAAAAACCATTGAAATAGACATTATGTAAATTAAAACATAGTTATATAGGTAGAATGAATATATTTTTATATTGCGAGGTATATTTTACATTATATTTGTAACGTTTTAACCCTTAAAAGTCACCCTTAGTAACGAAATTTAAAAAAATATAAACTTTTTTATCTTTAAATTATGCTATTTAATGGCGCTTATGTTGTAGATTTTTTTTTTAATAGTTTACGGTATAATAAATATTTGACTACAATAACTCAACCCTTAAATAACCACCTCTTATAAGATTTACAAAATTTTTTTCTACTAGCGTGTGGAAAGCAGCACTTTTTCGCACGCAATTTAGTTTGAAAAGTGTCACTTTTACTAGTGCAGGAAAAGTAAACCATACAAATTCCCACTTAAACAGGTACTTAAAATGTTTTAATTCTGAAGTTGGACTTAGTATAATTCATTATTGGCATATATTCTTTTATTTGGGGAAATAGGTGTAAAATCAAGAAAGTAGATCATAAAAAATTAATATTGTTTTAAAAACATTGTTTCAAACATCGTGGTATATATTAAACTTGCTTGTCAGATTTTTAGCTGACCGGTGCCGATGTCCATATTATAAAGATCAAAGTCATTAAAGTCATCGATAATTAAAAGCGTCTTTAGTACATTCTAGATCAGTATCGTCGATTTGAATAAAAAACGTTTCCATGGAGTCTTCTGACGAATTACCTGAATCCATTACTCAAAGCAGCCGAAATAACAAATTGAGATTTGTTGCCGTCCAAATCGAGGCACAGGTTTTGAGAGAAAGAATATCAACATTTACAGCTCGTGTGCGAGAAAAAATCAAAAGTAGGAAAAGTTTTTATGGCATATTTTGCGGAACTTGCTAAAAAAACCCAATACCTTATGGTAAGTATTTCATGTTAAAAAAGTATCATTAAGATTGAAGAGAATGGTTTAAACAAATATTTAATTTATAAAGTTACATCATTTTTGAAGAAGCAAAATGTGGAGTTTAAAAGAAGGCCAAAATTTTTCGAAAGATGAAATAGCAAAATTATTAATGATGCTCCAAATGATGTCTTCTAGCGATGAAGAGTAGCTACAATTTTCGGACTAGCTGTGTTGCGTGTCTTCGAGAAGGAATTGATGAAAATTAGCATTGATGATATTGACGATAAGAGAATCTTTTAATTTAAATATTCAGACTCCAAAAACCATCTAGCCGAAGAGTTTTATCATTTCGAGAAAGATTAAAAATGGAAAATATCTAGCTTTGTATGAAAATATTCCCAGTTTACGAAAGCCCGAAACACCAACAGAAGATTTTTTGTTAATTACAAAAATTGGCTTGCTTGTCAGTGCATAGAAATAAATACTTTTAGAAGATGCCCTCTGAAATAGCTGCCTATTTACGTCTTCCAAACCCAGAACTACACGGGATGGAGGCTTTCCGGTTCCTCAGCTAAATGTTAAGCTAATTCTGGTGAAGAAACGAATATTAAAAGACTTGGGGTTGGAAGTCATCATCTGTTGAGAAGGCTACCTAGAAAGCTCTCGAAGTTTTAGAAGGACTTATCAAAAAAATATTATCCCAAAATTCATCTACCTTTGACACGGCAAAAGCCTCAAGGCCCATTGCGCCTTCTAGCAAGCAAAATGTTCTCTGTTTACTGTAACGACGACCAGTTCAATTGCACCTCACGCAATCTCCAACTCTGCAACTTACCCAACAACTTGCCTCTGCGATTCATTTTGCAAAATGCTACCAATTGTTCTTTACGATTAATGTTTGTTAATAATAATAACTAGTAATGGTAAAAATAAATATTATCTAATGGTTGTTTAGTTTGACTTTTTCCACACACTCGTAGAAAAAAAATGTTGTACCTAACACGTACGGAAAGTGTTTTTTCCACCCTTGACGGCTCACCCGGGGCATCGTTCGTGTAACTGCCGTCGCGTGCGGAAAAGTATCACTTTCCGCACTTGTTAGATAAATAACAATTGACAGATTAAAGCGATTTGATGATACATTATAAGTATAGTCCCGAAAATAAAGCTAAAAAAATGGCAAAAACTCGAATTTTTTTCTCCTGCATTGTTGCATAAAAATTTGGAATTAGGCGCTTTTAACCCTCTCTCAAATTTTATTTTATGGTTGGCCTGTTTGTTTTTAAGGGTAAAACTACCTAATTATCAAAACTTATAAAAAAAATTACATTTTCAACCTTAAGATGGGTAAAAGTTGGTTCGGTTTAGTTGAATAATGGTTGTTCTGTGCGTTGAAATACAATTTTAAAATATTTTAACCCTTAAAAATGAACCCTTGTTACAGCTAAAAGTAAAAAAAAAAACATTTACCCTAAAAAATGATTAATTTATCATAGTGATTTAATTGTAGAATGCTGCTGCTTAAAATATGTACTAATTTCATTTTGAAACTTTTCGATCCTCGTATATCAAACCCTATTATAGCTTAATTAAAAAAAAAAAGTTTCCTCAAAAAAATTAACAGCTTGACAGATTTATTAATTAAAAATATAACCAATTTCATTATTTGCAATTCCAATCCTTAAAACCTACCCTTACAACAGAGCAATTATTATAAACCAATATAATAAATATAAATACGAAAAAATGGAATTACATTCGAAAATTATACCGGTAAAAATATAAAGTATACCACTTATATAAAATATTATGCAGATTATGCTCCGAAGTGGGATGTTCGAATTTTTCGAAAAAAAAAATATTGGTTTTTTAAACATAGCTCCTTTAGTTTTAATAATGAAAAGTTTTTTTTAATAATTTTGTATGGTATTTTAAAAGCTTTAAGGCTATGTGAATCAAATCCTTTTAAATCCCTTAGTTTTAAGGGCTTGAAGAAGGTGCTGCTTGCTCGTAAATAGAGGCTTTACACAGTCATATCTCGCCAAATATTTTTTGTACAGAAAAGTCTAAGTAACAAAAAATCTTTGTAATCAAAAAAGCTACAAGTCGGTACTATAGGATTATTTTCGTATCTCCAGTATTGTTGAAGTAATTTTGAAGAAAATAGAAATTTTAAGAAATTGCGAAAAATCGTTTTTCACTTTGAGTTCTAATTTTTTTTTAAATTAAGTGCTTTAAATTAGTGAAACTTCTGGGATGTATTAATAATACATCTATAAAATGAATCGCAGAAGGGTAAAGATCAATTTTTATTAGGAGGGAAATTAGGAGGTTGTTTGTAATGATCTTTTCGTTGAAAAAAGTATTCTTTAACATGTTACTATGTTCAAAATTTTTAAATTATTTTATTCAATTTAAATGTTTTATATGCAAGATGTATTATATTTTTATAATATTACATTGTTTCTATAAACGTTACTGGGGGTGGGGGCCCATTCACGAATTCGCCCGGGGCCCCAGAGTTCCTAAGTTCGGCCCTGTAATTTAACATTGTGATAGCTAGTCTTTTGATATATTCGAGTCTTGTTTTGTCTAGCGCTGTTAAAATTTAACAAAGATTTGGCGGCTATATAGATCGGCAAACAAACGCGGGCTTTGAAACAGGTATTACTGATGGGCGAATTGTAAAAAAAAATATTTTAAAAGTAAATACTAATAATTGTTTTACCTTTAAGAAGATTCTTTAATATTGCGACAACCATGTTTTTTATTATACTTACCTGAAAATACTACATTTTCAACTGTGTATAAAATAGAGTAAATATGACATTTTCAGAACAGCGCACGGAATTTTTTTCCCGATCCCTCTTTCCGTGCGCTTATACAAAAATCCATCCATGGAAACTGTTCATAACAACGATTTATTTATTAATGACATATTTTATTTTCTGTCAGTAAAATTTATGCCATTTTCAAAAAATGAATTCAGATTTGGAAGAAAATCCGGATATTCCCGATATTATATTACAACAAGCGGCAGAAGTGAGTGCAGATTTATTACCAGTAAAATCCAGGTTGAGATATGAACATGAATATCACATTTTTACCAAATGGCGGACTCAAAAATGAATCAAAATTGTGAGTGACGATATTCTCTTAGTTTATTTTTCTGAAAAAGCCAAATCTATGAAGTTATCTACCTTATGGAGTCGATTTTCCATGTTAAAGAGTTGTTTGGCAATAAAAGAAAATACTCACAACCAATATTCAAAAACTATCGCTTGTTTGAAACGACAAGCTGTAGGATATGTACCAAAGAAATCCAAGGTTCTTACATCAGAACAAGTAACCAAATTTTTATGTGAAGCTTCAGATGGACAATATCTACTAGCAAAAGTAATTTTAGTGTTTGGCATCTTCGGCGCATGCCGCAGAGATGATTTAAAACGTTTGAGTTTAGACGATGTGGAAGATAATGGGCGTTTCCCTGTCGTGTTCTTACGAGATGGAAAAACTCACAGGTCAAGAAGTTTTACCATTACCAATGAAAATTGCAAATTCAATCCCTGTTCACTTTACCGTAAATACGCAGATCTCCGCCCTAAAAATATGGAGAGTAGAAGATTATTTGTTGCATACCGAAACCAAAGATGTTACGCTTAACATGTTGGGTGCCATACTATCAGTAGTATTCCAAAACTTGTTGCAAAATACTTAAAACTAAAAAATCACGAAGAATATACCGGACATGGGCTAAGGCGTTCTTCGGCTACTATGTTGGTAGAAAGAGGCGGTGATTTGCTCACTTTGAAAAGACACGGAGGATGGTTTTCTTCCAATGTAGCAGAAGGATATATAGAGGAGTCCATACAAAGAAAAATTGAAGTATCCCAAAAGTTTTTTAGGCCTTGTAACTTGGAAACTACAAAATCTGTAACAGTCAATCAAGAGAACCAAAACATACACGAACACTCCGCTTCAACATCTTTAGTTCAACAAAAAAGAAATACAAAAGGGATTGAGCTTCAACAATAATACGAATTTTTTGTTTATGTTGTTTTCAGATACCTAAGTATAATAAAAAATATCGTTTATTACACGTCCAGAAATGGATTTTTCTGTTCTTGCACGACAATTTGTCACGCCCGCACGGAAAAATCCTCATTTCTCTACCGGTAATGAAATATACTATTTTCAGGGTTAAAACAAACCCAATAAGTTGCCTCATAAAGTGAAAAATGTCAATTCACTTTCAACTTTTAAAACATAACTTAATTAATTAAAACTTATCTCCTGAGAAAGTGCAACATTTTGTAACATGTATGTTAGCTGTTTGATTTGTTTTTTTTTTTTTGTTTTATGCTTTACTTTCCTGACCCCAGGTTAGATTATTATTTTTTTTTTGTATTTTTATTGTTTTTTATTTATTATTATTTCCTAGTGACTTTACATGTTTTTGACTTTTATTTTAGGTATTTTATGATATGACACATTTTAAAACTTTTATGTAGTTGTTAGTTGTCCTTGTTTTTTTTTTTAATTTTTATTTTCTTAGTTGTGATATACATTTTTAAATGGTTTAAAACGGCTGTGAATACCCACTTTTCAGTTTTAATAGCTCTGTCCTGTTTTTATTTATGTCAAGATGAAAAGTAAAGTCAGTTAAAAATTAGTGTTATTTTACAATCATTTTTGGTAAAATTGACAAAATTGAGGAAGATAGTGGAAATCTGATTCCCAATGAAATTTTGCAAAAGTCTAATGATTCTACAGAGCAGCTAGTACCAAAAAATCGGTAAACCGGCATAAGAAAAAATTTTTAATTTTATATTAACAAATCCTAAAATAGTATATTTTATTACCAGTACGGAAATGACGATTTTTCCGTGCGCACGTGACAAATTCTCGTGTGAGGCGCAGCCGAACACGGGAAGTCATGCAAGAACGGAAAAATCCATTTCTGGACGTGTATTAAACGATATTTTTTATTATACTTAGGTACCTGAAAACAACATAAACAAAAAACATCGCAAAAAATTATTTAAGAAAATTGCGATTATTTATTTTTATTTTTAAAACAGTAAAACAAATTAACAAAAAAAATTAAAGCCTATTAAATCTAAGAAAATTAATTTTGGACGGAACCGTTATAATTAATGGTTACATTTATTGTACATACAATTCGTATTATTGTTGAAGCTCAATCCATTTTTGTATTTCTTTTTGTTGAACTAACGATGTTATAGCGAAGTGTTCGTGTATGTTTTGGTTCTCTTGATTGACTGTTACAGATTTTGTAGTTTCCAAGTTACAAGGCCTAAACAACTTTTGGGATACTTCAATTTTCCTTTTTACGGACTCCTCTATATATCCTTCTGCTACATTGGAAGAAAACCATCCTCCGTGTCTTTTTAAAGTGAGCAAATCACGGTCGCTTTCTACCAACATGGTAGCCGAAGAACGCCGTAGCCCATGTCCGGTATATTTTTGGTGATTTGTTAGTTTTAAGTATTTTGCAACAAGTTTTGGAATACCACTGAAAGTATGGCACCCAACATGTTAAGCGTAACATCTTTGGTTTCGGTATGCAACAAATAATCTTCTACTCTCCATATTTTTAGGGCGGAGATCTGCGTATTTACGGTAAAGTGTACAGGGATTAAATTTGCAATTTTCATTGGTAATGGTAAAGCTTCTTAACCAGTGAGTTTTTCCATCTCGTAAGAACACGACAAGGAAACGCCCATTATCTTCCACATCGTTTAAACTCAAACGTATTAAATCATCTCTGCGGCATGCGCCGAAGATGCCAAACACTAAAATTACTTTTGCTAGTAGATATTGTCCATCTGAAGCTTCACATAAAAATTTGGTTACTTGTTCTGATGTAAGAACCTTGGATTTTTTTGGTACATATCCTACAGCTTGTCGTTTCAAAAAAGCGATAGTTTTTGGATATTGGTTGTAAGTATTTTCTTTTATTGCCAAACAACTCTTTAACATGGAGAATCGACTCCATAAGGTAGATGACTTCATAGATTTGGTTTTTTCAGAAAAATAAACTAAGAGAATATCGTCACTCACATTCGGTAAAAATGTGATATTTATGTTCATATCTCAACCTGGATTTCACTGGTAATAAATCTGCACTCACTTCTGCCGCTTGTTGTAATATAATATCGGGAATATCCGGATTTTCTCCCAAATCTAAATTCATTTTTTGAAAATGGCATTAATTTCACTGACAGAAAATAAAATATGGCTTTAATAAATAAATCGTTGTTATGAACAGTTTCCATGGATGGATTTTTGTATAAGCGCACGGAAAGAGGGATCGGGAAAAAAATTCCGTGCGCTGTTCTGAAAATGTTATATTAACTGTATTTTATAGACAGTTGAAAATGTAGTATTTTAGGTAAGTATAATAAAAAAAATTACCGGTAATTTTTACCGGACTTAATACTGTAAAAGATATTTTCCGGACTAAAACCAAGTATCTGAAAGTGCGTTTTACAGTACAGAATGAAATAAAATGTATTTTTAATAAATTTTGGAATTTATTACTTATGATATAAGAGATGATATGCAATAGTTTAACTTTTCCTCATTTAGTTAATAATTACGGGTATTCTATTCTTCACAATAAAACTTATTACTTAGTTGCAATATCTATTAAAATATTGTTAGGTAACCAACATCAGGCTGCCCGTCAAGATTAATCAGTTTGATAATTAATGGTGCCCACGAGTTAAATATACTTTTTTGGTAACAAGTCAAGATTTTTAATTAATATTATTTGGATGAAGCAGCCCTACCTTCAAAGCATTTTATATTGTATTTGAAAAATTAAATTTACCTTGAAATACATAAAAGGTCATATAGTTCAAAAACATTTTTAGTATACAGGGTCTCCGGAAAATAAGTGTATATTTTTTTCAAAAACGTTGTTGGTTGTTCTTTTAATAAAATTATAAGCTTCGCAACAAAAAGCTTAGATCAGGGATTCTACACAATAGGCATTTTTTACGATTTAAGTAAGGCTTTTGACGTAATAGACAGTAAAATTCTAAAGGAAAAGCTTAAGTCTTATGGTATCTATGGACCTCCTTTGGAATGGATAATATCATATATAACAGATAGGCAACAATATGTCCAGCTTACTGCCAGGAACGGTGAATACGAAAACTTTGCCTATAAGTCTGACACTCTTTCTCTAAAATTTGGAGTACCCCAGGGGGGAATATTATCTCCACTTCTTTTTTAATATTTTGTAATGATCTTTCAGAACATCTGAGCAAAAATAGCGATGTGCATATCTGTCAGTTGGCAGATGACACTTCTATTGTAGTTAGGGATCGCTCATATACAGGGGCAGTTGAGACCGGAAATAGAGTGTCAAAAGAGTTTTTTACATGGTGCTAAGAAAATGGGCTCTTACTAAACGTAAATAAGTCAGTCGTTATCCAATTTAAAAGTAGTAACAAACTAGAAAAAAACCCACAAAGTTCGCTAATAAAACCTAATCAAAATTCCATTAAAAACGAAGAAAATACAAAATTTCTTGGCTTAAACATAAAGAGTAAACTTTCGTGGGACCTACACATAGAACAACTAGCAAATAGTTTGGCAACATCGTGTTTTGTGGTAAATAATTTGGGAAAGCAGGTAAATAAACATGTAGTACTACTGTACATAAATGCGTGTGTCCAGAGCAGACTAGCATATGGTATCACTGCTTGGGGTTCTTCGTTAGGAATAAATAGATTACTAGTTCTTCAAAAGCGTATGTTGAGATTTTGGAGGGAGTCACCTTCCTGGAGCATGCTGCTCCTCTATTTAAAAAGTATAAAGTTATGAGCGTATATTCACTTTATTTCTATAAAATTTTGACTTTCTATAAAAAATACCAACACTATTTTCCTACTAACTCTCAGTTTAATGTTGAAATGCAAACGAGGTACCCCTGCAATCTTAGTGTTATGAGACATATCGATGTATTTTTTGAAAAGAGTTCATTGTATATGACTGTTAAGGCTACCTCAGAGAATAAAATCTATAACAGAATTTAAAAAATTTAAGTCAGTTATCAAAGACATATTTTTAGAAAACCCTTTGTATTCTCATTTGGATTACTTTAATCTAATATTAATATAAATAACTATTCTTGTAGGATTTTGTTTTCCTCTGGTGGCTTTTTATGTCTCTATGTCTCTTGTTCGTGTAGTAATTTGTACAATATATTTACGTTTTTTATTTTAATTTGTTATTGCATTTTGTAATTGTAATTTTAAGTAATTAAATTTGTGTATTTTAATATTTATTGTTATTAGGTTTAGTTAGTTTTATATTTGACGCATACTTTGTTCTCAATAATGGAACTTATGTAATGAAGAATGGAAATAAATAAATAAATAAATAATCAACATTTTGTCGCTCCGGAATAATTGTAAGACAAATAGTCCAGTAAATAAAGGGACAAAGCTGTAAATAAATCTGTAAAGTTTTCTCTTGTGGCGCAATTCTTAGGTCTTCGGGGATGCTTTCTAATGAAAAAAGTTTATCAATATTAACAGGTGGGAAAGGGCTGAAAGTGGCCCCTCAAGGGCCAAAATAAAGGTTTTCCGCTAGTATCAGACAAAAAATGCGAATTAAAGAACTTTTGTTTAGACAAAAAATGAAGATCGCCTGGTAATCTACAAAAATGGTCCTTATAATTTTTTTCAAAAAATCGATAGTTTTCGAGATAACGGGACCCAAAAGTCCCCTCATTTCAGCTACCGCTTTACCGCTAGAATGCCACTATCTTCATGGATTCACTTATAAGTGGGCGGACGAATTGTTCCATAACTTGATCAATAATGTACATTTTTTAATCATTTAAAGTTCATAGGAATGAGAAAAGTTTGGGTCCCTTCTGATTTTTCTAGGATATAAAAAAAAGCGTCAAAGTCTTTTTTTTTAATATTTTGAGAGAATTTCATTAATTTATTGATAATTTTTGAAAAAATGATTTCTTATTAACATTTCTTTTTTATAATGAGACCTTAGCAAGTGTTCAATGATCCCAGAAAATTTCCTTCATCACCTTTTCTGCGTTTTGATAAAAATTTGTTTGTCCATCTGCATTTTTTAGCCTTCTACCACATCTATCCAGTGTAGTGATGAGCGAGACCGGTCTTGGTTTTGGTCTTGCAGCAAGACCAAGACCGAGACCAAGACCAAAACCGCCTTCTCGCTTGCAAGACCAAGACCAAGACCGGGGTATGCAAGACCAAGACCTAGACCAAGACCGAGGGGTGCAAGACTACGCAAGACCAAGACCGACCTGCAAGACTCTTGCACTTTTGTCACTTTTTTTTAATTATAATATTCAATTTTTATATTCAATATACAGAGGTATTTTATACAGACATGACAAAAAATGTGTCGAGAACTGCCTAAAAAGGCGATTATTTTATGAGTAACAGGTTTTTTTAATAAAATATTAATTAAATAGATCACTTCGTTTTTTAATAAAATTATCTAAAAACGATAACTAGTAGATTCAGTAACACAAAAATAATAAGATTGTGACTCAATGGTCCGACAAAGCTCGATATCTCCAAAACCGTTTACGACAGAGAAAAACTAAGAGTACAAAAGTTATAGAAGCTGAAAATAACTTACCTTATTCCTAATGTTTTTTTTTTTTAATAAGGTATCTAGGGATGCCACTTACTGGATCAAAAATTTCCAAAATCCAGGAAAACATTATTTTTGTGCCACACTGTAATAAGTGGTATCATTATATTGCTCCTTTAAACTAATAATATAAATGTAAAAGTGATGGTTTAATAAAAAATATATTTGTCATTTTATGTAGGAATACTTTTTTAATTTTTTACAATTTTAAATTTCACTTCCGGTTTAGACGGAAAAGTCAAAACAATGCCCAAAGTATAATGATGACGTCATTTTTGTCAAAACCGAAAATGATATATAAAAAACCATCTACGTCGACATTGTACCTATATGACATTTCAAGAATTTCCAGCATAATATACAGGGAAGCGATTTTTTTAAATGAATTTTTTGCTATAATTTTTCTATTTTAGGTTAAAAGCTAAAAATAAGGAAGTTTTCTTGAGTGGTAGTGGATTTTTTGGAAAATTCTGAAATAGAAAATAATTTTATATTTTACGCCCTTTTTTCTATAATTTTTGTATATTATGAACGGTTTCGGATATATCGATCTTTGTCGCACTATCGAGCCACCTTGTATATGCAGAATGTTTATAAAGTATTTGTACAAACTTTGTACGGCAAATGTTTGACTAATTTGAACATAGAAAGTTTATTTGAACTGAAAAGCTTCCTAAATACCTTTTTTTGAATTAGAAACCAATGTTTACATATCACAATCAGCAAAATGTCCACCTTCTCATAAAATACGGGACTGCAATCGATTTGTCATTTTTTTTTCTAAAAAAAACTACAAAAAAAGTCATTGGTTCACCAAATCATTTAAGGATATTTATGATATTTAAATATCGTTTTTTTTTAAGTGTCAAACACTCAATAACAAATCGATTGCAGTCCCGTATTTTATAAGAAGGTGGACATTTTGCTCATTTACTTTAAGGTCGAAATTGTTTATTTTTTATTTCTGGTTTTTATTTTATGTTGTCCATGGATAGCTTTTGGAATGAGTTAATGTGGTTTTTATTTTTTTTTCTCGAAAACGAAGCTAGATATGAAGAAAACACAGAAAAGTAAAAAGTTGTATTTTTAGTTGCTTAATCTTAAAAAATATAAAAACTATAAGAAAAAGTCATTGGTGTACTTTTTTTCGTGCCCCGTGGTGCCCACTGAGACGCCACTGGAGCTAATAATTTCAATCTAGTTAGAGCTAAATAAGCACCTTATTACTTCAAATAACTGCACCAAATTTCGACCAAATCGGTTTTAGGATATTTATGATATTTTAAAAATACCGTTTTTTTCTTTAAACTTCAACGCTCGTATCTTAGAAACGAAGCAACTCCGGACATATGTTCATAGGAACCTTTTTTCTTAAAACGACCTAGCCAATCACCCTCTGAAGTTTCGTACCGTAGTTAGGAAACATCCTGTATACAGGGTGATTCACGTTGAGTGTCCTATTAAAAGTTCTGAAGAATCAAAGAAAAGAACTTTTTGAAATTTGGCACACGGTCATAACAAGTGATGAGCTACATTAAAAAATATTTTGGGCAAGAGCAGCGTTGCCACATCTAACCGAAACCAATGGCAACATTGTAATTTTTAATAGAACACCATCTTTTTTTATTTCTACACAAATTTCTAAGTAATTTTTGTTAACATCTTCCTATACCTATATCTTACTGTTTTTTGAGAAAATAATTAATCACTATTTTTTTAAGGAATATTACCATGTCAAAAAGTTCTAATATTTACGTGCCTAACCAAGCTGAATACTAGAAATTTTTTCTGGGGTAAGACAATGCATGTATTTAAAAGATCTACATGCTATAATGGCGATATATCTTACAGGGTGTCTCAAAAAAATTCATTTTTTATCGAAATTAAATAATGATTAAAACTCAATTTTTTTAAATGCAACATACTGTATTTTATCGCATTTTCGAATAGACCAATAAGTAACCTACAAAATGTCCATACATGTTTCTATACCCATCTGCCACCGTTTTTTAAATACAAACGAATTTTAATTTTTCCGTTTTTAAATACCATCCACAATAAACCACCGGCTTAATTTACAATTTACCTAGGTAGGCTATGAAAGTTTTAATTTTAAATTTTCCTTACAATTATTTGACATATAAGTTAAAATGTTTTTATTATGTTTATTTCATAAGGATTAAATGCATAAAAAATTAAAATTCGCGGTAATTGTCTCGAAAGTTGCCTCCTCTCCGATTTTGACCAAATTTGGTATACGGGGGTTTTTTGGGGCGCTGATTACGAATCTGAAAAATATTTTTTCGGCAATGTTTCGTTTTCAGATATTCATCATCAAAGTTGAAAATCAAACTAACCTTATTTTCACTATATTCCCCCTTCTTTTTGTACATAATTCTTGATTTTTATAAAAGTGGCACACAATATTTTATAAACACCCTTTAAAACCTTATATTTTTATTTATTTTACACCTTTTTTTCCCCTAAATTGCGAAGCTTCACTTTAAGCTAGGCGGCCATGATTCCCTAGTGTATACATGGTTGCGGCCACGATCCGACGTGTGAAAGTGGAGGTTTGCAATTAAATGGAAAAAAGGTGTAAAATAGATATAAAAACAAGTTTTTTAAAGGTGTTTTTAAAAAATTATGTGCCAATTTAGTGTAAAAGTCAAGAATTCTGTGCAAAAAGAAGGAGGAATATGTAAATAAGGTTAGTTTGATTTCAACTTTGATGATGATATCTCGAAAACGAAACGTTGCCGAAAATATTTTTTCAGATTCGTAATCAGCGCCCCAAACCCATATACAATTTGGTCAATCGGCGAGGACAATTTCAGACAATTTCAAATTCGCTTGTATTTAAAAAACGGAGGCAGATGGGTATAGAAAGAGGTATGAACATTTTGTATGTAAATTATTAGTCTATTCGCAAAGGGGATTAAATACAGTAGGTATGTTGTATTTAAAAATATTGAGTTTTAATCATTATTTAATTTCGGTAAAAATTCAGTTTTTTGGGACACCCTGTTAGATATATTGCTATAATAGTATGTAAATCTTTTAAATACCTAACCTCAAAAAAAATTTCTAGTATCCAGCTCGGTTAGGCACGTACAAATTAAAACTTTTTGACATTGTGATGTTCCTTAAAAAAAATAGTAATTCATTATTTTATCAAAAACGGTAGGGTATAGGTAGATGTTGACAAAAATTTAGAATTTTGTGTAAAATTCGAATATGTAATAAAAAATAGGGTGTTCTATTTAAAATTACAATGTTGCCATTTGTTTCGAATCGATCTGGCAACGCTGCACTTGCCAAAATATTTTTAAAATGTAGCTTATTACCTGTTATGACCGTGTGTCAAATTTCAAAAAGTTCTATTTTTGGTTCTCCAGAACTTTTAATAGGACATTCAACGTAAATCACTCTGTGTATTTATTTACGAAAAATAAATGAATTTTATAAATAATCTTACACCTCTTTCGCGATTTTTGATTTTACGCAGCCGCCAGATGTCGTTTTCATCGCGTACCGTGACCATTGGCCTTAATCCGACCAAACTTGAATCTCACCTTTTATAGAACTTGGTAAATATGAAATAAAACACAATAATTTTAAAAAATATTTATTAAAAAATAAACAAAACAATACAAAGTGTATTTACATTTTGGCACTTACTCTCTATAAATATATATAATATAAATTCGCCATAAGGCATTAGAAACTTAACAATGTCTACTCTCACTTCCGACAAAAATTATTTCCAGCTTGACACTGCAAAACAAATACTCTGGATTTAGTAGTCGACCGACCGAAATTTTCAACCAATCTTTTTTTACTTGGCCCGCCTGGACTGCTGAATACAGCGTACATTTTAATTTGCAGTTTTCTTTTAACATACCTCGTAGCGAACTAAGCAGATATTTCAAGTAACATTTTTTAAAATTTTAAAACTAACCGATAATTATAATGGTGGTATGAAATTAATAATTCAGTAAAAAAAGTAATAAAACTTTCTAATATAGGAAAAGTAAACCTGAATAAAAAATAAACCCTTTAAGTGATATTTAGTTCGGGAGAGTATTGGCATTGTCTTCTGTGGCACGACGCAACCTTAGAAAAATGAATGTCAAATTACGGAAGACAATGTCCCAACGATTTGTTCATAAAAGGGTGGACATACCCTCCTGCGTTAGACAACACGTGGTAAATATGGAGGCGTATCAATGCAGTAGATTTTGTCACGGAGGGAAAATATTATAAAACTTAACCTTACTAATAAAATCCACACTCGTCAACTTCTCTTAACGTACACATACCATAATTTACAATGTTTAAACAGTTATTTTCACAAAACTCCGTCAATATCCTGTACATATTAGTATCGAACTCTACACCAAACAAAACGATATCAAATTTATCGTCTTCGCGAGATATCTCCCTAATATGGCATCAGCTATCTCTATTTAATCTAAAATTGTGTTTCTTCACATAGTCCGGTGCGATTTCGTTCAACCACTCGCCTTCAATGGAGGTCAAACTTCTGAGGTAGCATTTGGTGGTTTGAACGACTTCGGTGTAGATAACGAAAGCCGGCAGTTGCCCGTGAATGCTCGAACTTGGATGGATCATGGTCACTTGTCGTTTGTCGAGCTGTAAAAATAAGGCAGTCTTATTTAAATCTCCCTTAAACGGCTAAATGAATACAATAGTTTGGTCGACAAGTTCAAAAACGTGTTAATTCAAGAACAAGCTTCTAAACATATGAGCAATAACACATTGGATTCGGTTGAAAAAATGTATTTTAAAGTTATTAACAAATTAATTAAAAAAAAAAAAACTTCTTAAAGAGGAGAAAATGTTTAATAAATAAGTCGAGACTCCCGGAGCTCTATCCCCATTATTTATTCTAAAATAGGGCTGCGCGCCATCCCCCACAGTTTTTTTTTAATATTGGGTAATAATTTAAAAATTTTAAAAAAATATAGAGTATTCTATATACTTGAATAAAAAAAAAATCGCGTTGAAAACAAGTTTTAAAGTTTTTTTAACAAGGAGGGCTATCGTAATTAACAAACTTTTTTCTAACCATCGTCTTCGTTGAAGACAATAAAGAATGTGTTAATAAGAATTGCTCTAGTAAGTCTTTATTTTTTAAAGCCCCCTTTATATACAGGGTGGCCCACCACATTCGCCTCGGTTTTTCTAGGAGAAATGAAAAGAGTTGGGAAAAAACTTTTAGCAGTCATATGTTGGTCTGTGGGGAGCATATTTTAAAATTATTTTGAAATATACAGGGTGCCCAAAAAAGAAGTGCATATCAAAGTTATATATTTTCTTATGGAACACCCCATATTTTTTTTATTTTTTAGATACTATAGACCAAATAAAGTTGAGTTATTGTTATACTTTCTATACCTAAAACTGACCGTTTCTGATAAATTTAGAGAAATAAAAAAATACAGACCATCTTTTAAAAATTGTTTACATCCTGTAACATATAAGGAGCTGCTCCTAATTAAATTTACTGCTTAGCTAAAGGGTTTAAGTTAACTATTACATAAAAGTTTTACCTCAATATTATACAGAGTGGTGAAAAAGATTGCCTCAAAGTTTGGACATACATTTTATTAAATAAATTCCTAAAGTTAAATGGAACACCCTGTATTTAGTGGCCTATTTTGACGCAGAACTAAATTCCCTTTAAAACTATATTAGGGTTTCCTATACCTATCTCTACTGCTTTTTATGCAAAAGACGTTTTTATATTTGACTTATGAATAATTTTTTTATCTTATAAATCGAACACCCTGTACAGTATAGGATGACGCCTGTTAGAATACCTTTGGGCATATACTTTTGATGTAAATAAACTTATTTTTTGACACTCACCGATTACCAAAATCATTTCATCTTTCTTAATGTTATATTTTGGGGTTTAATTGGAAATTATTAATTTGAATAATTTACTTTTATAAATATAAAACACCAATCTAAGTGAGTATTCATTTATTACTAAATATGCTCAAAAGCAGCAGTACATGTTAATGCCTACACATATAGTATAAAAAATATCTATTCTAACGAATTATTAGGGACCTTTAGCACAATATAAAAATAAGGATAATTCTACCAAGATACATTACACTTAATTTAACTAATTAAAATGTAACAATCATTCAAAACGATTATAATTTTAAACTAGCTTAATCAATGATAATCGTTTGATTAACAAGTGTCACTGTCAAATAGTTTTTGTTTGCAAGTAATAATTAACGTCATTTAGGCCAAAAACGACTATTATTGAAAAAATATAAATATAATCGTACCTTTGGTGACAGTTATACTGAAATGTATGTTTTTTTTTGAGCCCATTATAATATTATTTTGGGATTTAATTTACCATAAAGTCCAATACATTTGCTAATAAACAAGGGCGTTTTAACATATTTCGTCCCAACAATTAAGATAGTTGTACCTTTTACTATTTTTACTTCATTTTTAAAAATGTTTTAATATTTTAGAAAATGCAATAAATTGGAGTTTTTACTTTTGCCTGCATTTTGCTTCAAATACATCTTATTTTCAGAAATTTAAACTTGTGCTTTTAGCAAATCGACGTAATCCTTAATAAAAAGGTTTTTTAATTACATTACAGGGTGTTCCATTTTTAAGATAAAGAAATTATTCATAAGTCAAGTATAAAAACGTCTTTTGCATAAAAAGCAGAAGAGATAGGTATGGGAAACCCTAATATAGTTTTAAAGGGAATCTAGTTCTGTGTCAAAAAAGGCCACTAAATACAGGGTGTTCTATTTAACTTTAGGTAGTTATTTAATAAAATGTATGTCCAAACTTTGAGGCATTTTTTTTCGCTACTCTGTATAATATTGAGGTAAAACTTCTATGTAATAGTTAACTTAAACCCCTTAGCTAAGCAGTAAATTTAATTGGGAGCAGCTCCTTATATGTTACAGGGTGTAAACAATTTTTAAAAGATGGTCTGTATTTTTTTATTTCTCTAAATTTCTCAGAAACGGTCAGTTTTAGGTATAGAAAGTATAACAATAACTCAACTTTATTTGGTCTATAGTATCTAAAAAATTAAAAAAATATGGAGTGTTCCATAAGAAAATATATAACTTTGAGTAACATTCTTTTTTGGGCACCCTGTATATTTCAAAATAATTTTAAAATATGCTCCCCACAGACCAACATAATATGACTGTGCTAAAAGTTTTTTCCCAACTCTTTCCATTTCTCCTAGAAAAACCGAGGCGAATGTGGTGGGCCACCCTGTATACTTAATAAGATCACGTTATAAAAAAATTTTAAAAGTTCTTTATTTTGTTTATTATAATTTTATTTTTTTTTATTATCAAAAAATATATATATATTTTTTTTAATTTTTGTTAAGGGGGAGGGGGGGTGGTAAAGTTTGTTCGGTCAAAAAAAGGCCTATTTTTAAGAATTTTTTATAGCATATTGTTATTATAGATTTATTTTAAACGTAAGTATATTATAATACAATATTTTAAGAGTATTTTTTAAAAAATGGTACAAAAATATAAAGAAATAACGGATTATTTGCACTTCTCCGCTGGTGCCTTGAATTTTTTTTGCGGTGACCGCGATTTCTCAGCACTGTATAATATGAAATCAAAAAAACAAATTGTTTTAATTAGTAAATTAGTTTTCCCTTAATTTAAGTCAAGTTTCTTGATTTTATCAATTTTTAAATTTTTTGCATCACTTTGAAGTTGAAATGTCGATTTTTTTGACAATAAAATTGATCTATTTGTTTGTTATTGTAAAGGCCCCCACAGACAACGGTTATTTTCATCCATTCGTATCGCGGCGATACAGAACGGCGTGTTGAATCGTCGAACTGTTTTGCTCACACATTACAGGTAATTTGGACCGTTTTTTTGTGCGTTCTACGGTTACGTCATGAAGAGAAAGCATTTTAAATAAAAATAACAAGTATGAACATGTGCCGCTGTTCCCTTGGCTTCACTTATGCAAAAAAAATCCGTAAATTTTGAATAAAATTCCTACAATCTATCTCTAGGAATGCCACAAGTCGAACCGTCGCACACAGGCGAAAATCGGGGAAAAGCCTGCCATAAATAGTAGTAGTGCTGATATGAATCACAAACATGTTTAATCGTAAGAAAATGTTAAAACTAAGATAACACGTTCATTTAAACATTTTTTAAAGCCCCCCCCCCTCCCATTGGGTTCATTTATTGCATTACATAAGCGCTGTGTAAGTACCTATTTCCTTAAAAAAATAAAACTCTATGAAAAATGTTACTATTATTATTAGACTGTTATTATTTTAACAATTTAAGCAGTTAATAGTTTAAAATTCATAATAAGAGCGTTTATTTCGGCTCGAATTGAAGTTGGATTGAGGCCCTTAACAGAGAGAGAGAGAGAGAGAGAGGTAAACCATTTTAACAGAATTGTAGGATTGAGATAGTTAATCCTGCATTTTTTCCAAATTGACTTGCCTTTGTCACTGTTGAGTGCCTCAATCCGACTTCAATCTGCGCTGAAATAAACGCTTTTTGACTGAAAATTTTTCAAATAAAATCCAAAATGACAAGACTTTTGATATACCTGAGGTTAATAAAATTGCTTATTATAAATTAAATAAAGTTGTGATTTGTTTGTTTTTGTTCTATTTAATTTTATAACTAACTTTTGTGTGTAAAAATAAGAGCAATTTAAAATACATGTTAAGAGTAATATATTTAAGTATGTAAAGTATATGTAGACCTCACTTAACAATAACTTTGTAATAATAATAAAGCCTAACCTATCTTAATAATTAAAATCAATCAATATCTTCACTATCACTTTCATCAGCAGAAACTGTTGGTTCATCAAAAAATGCCAAAACTGTTTAAGCTTTTTAGCAGATGATTTTTTCATATTGGAGATTAAAGGATCAGAAGATATTAAAAGATTAGAAAAAAATTAATCCTCCATGTTTTGTTTACTTGAAAACTTCCGTGCATTAAATTCTCTGAATCTTATACTTGTTTCTTGATTCCTGGGCTTCCTCGCCAAGTTTCCCAATTGGAACCATAAAATATGATATTATATCAGAACTGTGCTATGATTTTATGGACGGAAGTTGGCATATTGTACCACGGATACAATTCTACAAATTTTCTGGCCGTCTCATGACAGTAGTCCTTAAAAGTATCAATTTTTATATGAAAACCACTAGAAATTGTTAATAAAATTACTCTGAATCTAAATATCAAATCTTGATCAATGCTTGTAATTTCCGAAGATTTAGCAGCATTCTCAGAAAAACGGCGAGCAGTGTTGCTCCAAAATTGAGACCGTAGCTTGAAGAATTGAATGGTAATTCTAAAAAACTACATTATCAATAGCTGTTTGGATTATAATTTATATTTTGAAACTACATGAACGATTGTTAAAACTGTTTCTTTAATTCTTAGTTCAATGTAATTAAAACAATATATTTTAATAAGATTTCGCCATATAGAATTTTAAACCCATATGGCAATTTTTTTATTTCTCTATTTAATTTTCTATAAAATAATTTTTTATTTTATAAAAATTGATTTATTCTTTAAGTTAGTAGGAGAAAATTATTTGTTGCGTTTGGGACCTACATTTTATACGAATTTGGACCCAGACCATAAATCTTTAAAAATATTTTCTCGTCAAGATCGCAAATTATCGCAGCAACTTAAGATGGGATCTTACAAAGGACTTATTAAGCAATAATTTAAAGCGAATTTAAATGCGGGAAATTACGGGAAATCATACTTTTACTTTAGCAAAAAGTGAAAAATTGAAATTAAAAAAAAAATTAATTGTTAACATTTCAGAACACCAGTATAAAAAAACGTAAAGAAATATTTTAAATAAATATTATTTTTAATATTCTACTTATCACCAGCAATAGGCTCCATAGTTACTTTTAAAAATTTTCACCCACACTTTGCCGAAAAACTGAATATAAATTACTAATTTTCACAGGCGCTTTTGAATCACAATGAAATAGTCTCCACGAACATCAGCTTTCAACTAAAATATTTCTGCAAGTGACAAGACTAAAAATTAAAGGGTGATTGTTTATTATACCCAGGTAACTAGATAATGAAATTATACTCAGAATAGGCCTTAATTGCGAAGTTGGTATTTCCGATTTATGGCCGGGTTTTCCCCGAATTTCGCTTGTGTGCGTCGTTTCAAAAATCAAGCGCCGGCAGAATTTTTTTTGACGATACGGCAAGACGGTTTTGCCCCACAGACATCAGTTTTTGGCATATTTTACACGTCGTTCTGTATCGCGGCGATACGAATGGATGAAAATAACCGTAGTCTGTGGGGGCCTTAAGATTAATACTAATTGACAAATAAAAAAACTAGACACCCATTGATACGAGGTAGGTTTGAAAAGTCCGTGCAAAAATAAAAACTACCTACTTGTTTGGAGTAAGCCTTTTTTATTTTCTACATCCACTACCTTTAGGCTTATACACTTCGTCTAACGATCCAGTTTGTTAATTCCTTCCAAATAATAGGATTTGTCCAAGCCTGCAAAATATCGATCAGTGTCTGCAATCACTTCCTCGTTTGAATAGAATCTTTGTCCCGCCAGCCATTTCTTCAAATTGGGGATCAAATAATAGTCTAAGGAAGCCAAGTCTGGAGAATAGGGGGGATGTAAAACGAGTTGGAATCATATTTCCATTAATTTTGCGACCATAACTGCTGAGGTATGTGCTGGTGCGTTGTCGTGATGGAAAAGGACTTTCTTGTGGGCCAATCGTGGGCGCTTTTCTTGCAGCTCGGTTTTTAAACGGTCCAATAATGATGAATAATATGCACCTGTAATAGTTTTACCCTTTTCCAGATAGTCAATGAGGATTATCTCCTGCGAATCCCAAAAGACAGTCGCCATAACCTTTCCGGCCGAATGAACGGTCTTCGCCTTTTTTGGTGCAGATTCCCTCTTGGTTACCCATTGCTTAGATTGTTTTTTGGTTTCAAGAGTATAGTAATTAATCCATGTTTCATCCACAGTGACGAAACGACGCATAAAGTCCTCCGGATTCTTCTGGAACAGCTGCAAATCATCCTTGCAACACTTCACCCGATTCCGTTTTTGGTCAAGCGTGAGCAATTGTGGCACCCATCTTGCGGATAGCTTTCTCATGTCCAAATGTTCATGTAAAATATTATGTACCCGTTCAGTGGAGATGCTCACAGCACTAGCAATCTCACGTACCTTAACTCTTCTGTCATCCATCACCATATCATGGATTTGATCAATGATTTCTGAAGTCTTGAGCTTCACAGGCCGTCCAGAACGTTCAGCGTCACCCGTGCTCATATGGCCAGTCCGAAAATTTTGAAACCACTTGTAAACTGTTCTAATCGAAGGGGCAGAGTCACCATAATAGTTATCAATCTTCTCTTTAGTCTCCTGAGGCGTAAAACTTGTTTCCAACGCGAATTTATTTATTGAAGTGTATAGAATACCCCATAATTTAAAAAAAAATTTAATCAATATTTAATACTCAAAAAAATATGTTCTCTGACGTACTTACTTTGGATGGGGCGGCACGCGCATGCCGTAGAGGTCACGCGGGAACCTATTTTCAGTGTTTGATTAAAGTTATAAATAATGGAGACATACTGCAGGAGAGTAAGGACTTTATTATTGAAAATTTTCTTCTCTTTAACAAGCTTTTTTTAAAAATTTCTTTATTAAAAACAGTTTTGGAGTTATTAACAAAAAACGAAAAGCCTTTTTTTTAACTTAATTTGTAACTACCTTTCACAATTTTTTGCGTGCTGAAAAAGTCTCCATATACATTTTTCTAAACATCATTCCACATCCAATGAGCTACTTCTTATATTTTTAGGAGCTTTATCTCCAATTAACATGTTTTTAAACTTCAAAGAGATATTAATAAATAATATGATAGGGTTGTTATTCTAATAAAACGTCATTTTTATGCATATTTGACGAGCTTTCTCGACTTTCGGTCTTACAGGAAATGAGTGAAAATTTTGATTTTTAAAAGGGTCACCCAGTATATTTTTTGTTTTTTGGGCTCAACAGATCATTTAACCTTCAGATGAAGCATTTTTCTGTTGTTAATACAAAATTTAACTTAAAACTGCGTTAAAAGTTATATTTTTAAATATTAGGGATCAACATTTTTCTATATTTTTTTATATTGAACTTCTATATTTTTGAGAATACAGTTTTCCAAAAAACAATTTAGGTTATATTCCTTTAAATGCATGTTTTTCACAAAAAAAAAACAGTAATTTATCTTTGTATTTTTTAAAAATATTTTATTTAATATACTTTTCCATACTTACTGTAATGTATTGTCTATCTCTGTGTAATTCCGCTACATTCATAAAAAGACCCGTAACCAGACACTTCCTGAGCTGATCCATGTTGCTTCCACAAGAAGAACTTCGCAGGTCACATTTTTTGCAAATTTCCTGTAAAAGAAACACAAAGCTATAGTGGGTGGTGTTTTTGCCTACTAGAGGTAATGCATGTCTGGACAATATCTTTACCAACATAGATAGTAAAAATAATTTTAATTACAAGGTTGTGGATCCCTGCATGTCAGATCATTCGGCTATATCTTTTAATTTTAGATGCGATTTTAAACGAACAACAATAAAAACTAATGTAAGAATAACATATAGACCAATTACTGATTCTGGCCTCTTTAATCTTTACCATAGGGTTAACAATATCGACTGGTCATTTATTAACGATGCACAGATTTCCGCTAATAAACTATTTGGGATATTTATAAGTTTAATAAAGGACGCCTGTGAGATATTATTTCCTGAAAAAACCAAATTAACTAGTAATCATTTTACAAACTCTTACCGCATCTATTGGTTTAATAACGAGTTAAAACAAATGAGCGAAACTTTAAAACTCTTGACTCATTTAAGTAAATCGCATCCAGTTTTTGTTAATCGAGATATTATTAAATCTTTTAAAAAAAAATATAGAATTAAGATCGAAGAATGTAAAAAACAGGCCAACAGCAGACACATTTTGGAATCTACTAACAAAAACAAAGCAGCATGGGATATAATTAAGAATAATAACGCCATTAAAAATAATTCCTGTGCAGTAAACTTAAATGCGAATGACTTTAATGACTTTTTCTCACATATTGCTGAGAATCTAAGGAATAAAATGTCTAAGACCACCACCGACCCCATGGATTATTTAAATTCTCTCCCTTATGTCACCACTGATCAGGATTATCAAGGTGAAATGTTTCAGTTCAAACAATAAGCTACAATGATTTAAGGGACATAATATCTAACCTTAAGAACAGCCCTTGTAGAGATTGCTTTGGGATTAATGTTAAAATTCTTAAGACTCTTAAGGAAGTATAATCATCCACTGACAAAGATTATAAATAAATGTATAGAATCAGGTGTCTTTCCAGACTGTTTGAAGCTGGCTCGTGTGGTACCGGTTTACAAGAGTGGTGATTGTGATAATCCTGCCAATCACAGACCAATCTCTGTGGTGCCTTTATTTGGTAAGGTTTTTGAGAGTGCTCTTGGAAACCAAATGAGCAACTACCAGGGGCGGCAATCTGTTTTACCAGTGTCAGTTTGCATACCAAGTAATATGTCAACAACTGCATCAATAAATCATTTTACTGAGTATGTTCAGAAGTGTTTTGAGGATAGGATGTATGTTCGTGCCTCCTTTTTGACTTGACAAAGGCTTTTGATTGCGTGTCTCATAAGTTGCTGATTCAAAAACTCTCTAAATATAAATTTTGTTGTAACAGTGTCAAACTTATTGAATCATATTTGTCAGACCGCCTTCAATATGTAACTTA
>JAHBCN010002157.1:97817-112276 GCA_019359885.1 Listronotus oregonensis
AAAAAATATGTTCTCTGGCGTATTTTTTTTTGGGGATGGGGCGGCACGCATGCCGTAGAGGTCACGCGGTAACCCATTTTCAGTGTTTGATTAAAATTATAAATAATGGAGATAGAACTGCGGGAAAAAAAGGGGACTTTTTTTTTGGGGAAATTTTTCTTACATCGGGGAAACAAAAAGACCACTAGAAGTTAGAGTTAAAGGTATTTTTCCCTTTTCCACGCGGCCGGCATGGGCTAACCCTGCGTTAGCGGCAAAGCACTCCTACCTTTTTTTTAAGGGGGCCTTTTTTTTTCCAAGCGGCCTTTATGCGACCGCTGTCAACGGGGGGGATTGATGCGATAACTGCTGAAGAAGCAGTGTTTTCCATTTTTTTCTGGTGTCTTTTTTAATTGTTAAAAATTAAACTTTATTTTTTAAATGAGGTCCTGGATTTTCATTACGTTTTTTAAAGGGAGCTTTTAAGACCCCAAATCCAATGATGTTTCGCGCTTAAAAAAAAAAATCAGTTTAAGTTTTCCCAAGATCCCCCAAAAAAATATATTGTCGGGACTTCTCTAACATATGGTTTGTTTGAAAATTGCCATTAATAAGATTTTTGGGAAAAAAAAAAACATTTTTTGGTTTTGGGAACTTAATAGCCCCTAAAATAAAAAATTTAAAAAAAATCCGGGGCATTTTTAAAAAAAAAAACAGTTGATGATGACAGCTCAAAGACGAAACGTCGGTGTATAAATCTAATAATACTATCCTGTAGAACAGAAAAAGAAAATGGAAATGAAAAAGTTATTTTGTTACATCGATTCAAATAAAGAAAAAAAAAATAAAAACGAAATTGCAAATAATCTTTTTTTCCAAAAGTAAGTATTTTTTAAAAGTTCTAAGGTGGCATTTTGATTAGCATCATATTGGAAACTTTGCCTTCATTTAACTGACCTCGTACTTCTTTTTTTTGAGATCCTAATGATAAGACTCGAAACACCCTGTACAGATTTCCTTAATACAATGGCTAATTTTTCCTCTGGGGTTATTGGATATTTAACTCTGTTGTCTGGGCGTTTTATTAAATCAAGAATAAAACAAAAACTCTGCTTTATTCATTTTTAAAAATTTCTAAATTTTATTTTCCTTTCAGATGTCGATTTATTAATGTAGTATAACAACCCTCACCCGGGCTTTGGAAATATTGGATTTATAGAGGTTCATGTTTCAGTTTTGGGTAATTGTAATAGTATTTCTTTTTCCTTTTTTTTTCTAATAATAAATATATTGCTAGATCATCCATCACGACTTACCAAAATTTTTTTCCCCTTTAAATTTTTTTCTATCGCGAGTTTGAGCCGCGGTCCTAAGAAACCCCCTTTTGGGGCCGCATGGTTAGCCCAGGGGCGGCCGCGTGGAAGGAACCACACCTTAAAGAACAAAAAAATATAAAAAGAGGTGAAACGTCGAAATCAGGGATTGCCGAACGCGCATGGTCAAAACAACACCTTTTTCAAGGGTTTTGGCAGCAAAAATATTCATAAAGAAACCCACAAAAAAAAAAAGAAAATTTAAAAAAGCTGTAATAATTACAAACAATCAAAATGTATTTAGCAAACCTCTGTAGACATTCCGAATATCTGGCTCCCGTTGCTGAACCGTGACAAGTCGGTCGTTTGAACGGGGGAAAAAAAACGTATTTTTAAGAATATTTTAGTTATCACCAAAACGTTGTGTATCAATTAACAAATAAAGCCAATGGAAGTCCAAGATTTTAGTGTTGGGGGAAAAATTTTCTTTTTTTAAAAACCCTTTTTTTAAAAAATTTCTTTATTAAAAACATTTTTGGAGTTAAAAAAAAAAACAAAACCCCCTTTTTTTTTAACTTATTTGTAAATATTTCAAAATTTTTTTGCTAAAAAATTTCCCCCATATACATTTTTTTTAAACATCATTCCACACCCCAAAAGAGCTACTTTTATATTTTTGGAGCTTTATCTCCAATTAACATGTTTTTAAACTTCAAAGATATTAATAAATAATATAATGATAGGGTTGTTATTCTAATAAAACGTCATTTTTATGGGTATTTGACGAGTTTTTACTTTCGGTCTTACGGGGAAAAGAGTAAAAAATTTTTTTTTTAAAGGGTCCCCCATATTTTTTTTTTTTTTTGGGGTCAACAGATCATTTAACCTTCAGAGGGCATTTTTCTTTGTTAATACAAAATTTAACTTTAAAAATGCGTTAAAAAATTATATTTTTAAATAATAGGGATCAACATTTTTCTATATTGAACTTCTATATTTTTAGGAAACATTTTCCAAAAAGCAATTTAGGTAATATTCCTTTAAATACATTTTTTTTCACAAAAAAACAAAATTTTTCTTCTTTTTTTTTAAAATTTTATTTAATAATTTTTCCATATTTTGTAATGTATTGTCATCTCTGTGTAATTTTTGCACTTCAAAAAAAACCCCCAACCAAAATTCCTGAGCTGATCCATGTTGCTTCCACAAGAAGAACTGCGCAGGTCACATTTTTTACAAATTTCCTGTAAAAGAAACACAAAGCTATAGTAATACAAAACCATAACTTTCTTAGAATAGTGTTCTCCCTATTAATTTAATGTAACCTGGCACTGGAGGTCCTCTCTCCAGTCTCAACTGAAAAAATTTCAATCCAATTTCATTGTCAATGAGTTTCGATTACCCATTTTGTTTCACATACTTGAGTGGTATGCGAGTCTTAATTGCGAAGTCGAAATTCTGTCGAATGGCAAAACTTGGCAACAATGTAAATGTGCATTTTTAAAGAAAAAAAAAAGATCTTAAAAAAGCAAATGGTAACCGTAACCTATAAAATTTCAATTGTTTATTGGAGATTTCGTGAATTTGTGTATTTTAAAATCAACAATAATGTAGTAAAGCTCAGAAGGATTGGAAATGTATAAAATAAATTTGCAAACGCATGCAGGATGCAATGGGGATTTTCATGTACAAATTGTTGAACAACATAATTAATTGTAATTGTTGGTATTCCGACTAGAAGCCTATCGAAACTCACAACTTTTTTTGAAAATAAATTAAACAATTACAACTAAAATTTTTTAAAAAACTATTAAAAAAAATTATAATGACAATTATCCCAAATCTGAATTATCCTCTGTAAGTTTATTTAGTTTTAGAAGAGCGATAGCTGGTTGTTTTTAATTTTAAATTGTATTATATGTTATTTTATTTTATATTATTGAATAACATGTATAATATTTTGTAGTTTTTAAGTTTTGTTGTACCATTTAAAAATCTCAATCAATGCGAAACAAAGGGTTCCCTAAAAGGGGGGCTGCCACTGCAGATCAAAATTTTGATGAAAAGTGTTTTCAGAGCACTGGTTGTCGGAGGATGAAATGAACGCTCTGGGATTGCCAGGGGTTTTAAAGTAGGTGGACCCAACCCTGCCGCTCAAGGGTGGAGGCACATCAATTTTTAAACAAAGAAGACATTGATTTTTTACCTGTTAATGACATAAATGCTTTTAATATTGATAAATAGCTCTGTCCCCTGAATAAAAGATAAATATTTTTGTAGTTTTTTTTTACAGGCCTCCCCCTGGTAGCTAGACACCTTTCTGAAAGCCTTAGAGGGTTTAATAAATCATACAGGTTTTAGACAGATAATTCTGGCGGGGGACTTCAACGATGTTGGGATCGGGGGGACGGATTCCCTTGGGCTCCTGGTTTGTTCAGTTTATGGGTTTGGTCCCTGGTATCTGGACCGACTCGTGGAGTCCTGCTTAGATAATGTTTTTGTGAATTTTTCATATAACTCCTTTTCAGTAAATAGTAGATTACAAATTCTGATCATGTGAAAGGCCCACTTGATAAAATAAAGGAAAGCTTAAAAACAACAAAAACGACTTATAGCATGACTAGAAATGGGCTCAATAATTTTTACAATGCTATAGAAAATGTCTCGTGGAATTTTATTGATGACCAAGAGATTAGGGAAGAGAGGTAACCTCTTTTTTGTCCACGCTGGAGGAGGTATACCTGCAGTCTTTCCGGGGGAAAAATTTTTCCTGTGGTTTCTGACCCGCCAAACGGGGTGAGTTGGGCAAGGATCTGAGACGAGAGAAAACTTTGGGAATTTTTGAATGAAGTATGTAAAAAATATAATAGAATGACTGATAAGTTTGGGTTTAAGAATTTTAAAAATAGGTATAGGGCTGCAATTGTAAAAGCCAAAAGAGATTCAAATGAGAGGGTTTAGAGCTCAAAACCCTGCAAAAAGCATGTGGAGGATTATAAACATCAAACGTGGTAATAAAAATAAACATAAAACACTTGTGAAATATAACTCAAAGAATTTAATGATTTTTTACAAGCATAGCCACTAATCTATTAAAAGCCCTTTTCCCCGACAGTGGCACAGCCTTCTGTTCAAACCCTGAACAAAAAACGATTTTTGTGAACAATTTTATTTTACAGAAAGTAAGCTATAACAACATACGAGATATTATTGACCAACTAAAAACAAAGAAGTGCAGACATCTAGGGCTGAATGTCACCATTATAAAACCATAAAAAATCAATCATAACCCCTTTCTAACAGCTTATTAATATCTGCACGAAAAACTTTTCCTGATGCTTTGAAAACGGCCTTTAGTAAACCAATTTAGGGGTGACATTACCCTCGTTAATAACTACCGGCCCATCTCCTTACTGCCAATTATATCAAAAATATTTGAGAAAGCTTTAGCTATCCAAAATTCACTTTTAAGACAAAAAATATCTTCTCAAATTGTCAGTATGGTTTTAGGCAAGGGAAAAAAACAATTAATGCTATTTTAGATTTTCTGGGTAGAGTAATGGATGGATTTGAAAAACCCGCAATATTTCCCGCTTTGTTTTGCGACTGAGCAAAACGTCGACTTCGTCTCGCATGATTTTTTTGATGAAACTAAAATATTATAATTTTTGTGAACAGTATTAGATTAATTCAATCTTATTTTTCAGAGCGCACCAGGCTGTTAGGTGAATGGTGTGCTATCAGATCCGGGAAAATTGGGAAAAAGGTTCCCATAGGGATCAACCCCGTCCCCATTTTATTTCTAATTTTTATAAATGATTTAATTTTTTAAACCCGCACGGAAGGGGAATGTGCTTGCATGACACAACTGTCTACACGGTAGAGAACTGAAAAAGCGAAAAGACAGGCTGAATGAAGCAAGGGCGACAGGGGAAAAAGGTCGTCCAACAGACTAAAACTTAACCAGGATAAAAAATCAGAAATTAATGTTTAAATTGAGACACATTGATCATGACCCACCAACGTCATCTGTTAAGTTCTTGGGAATCTGGCAAAGAAAAGGGATGTACATGTGGAGAGTGTGTGCAAGAGGTAGGAAGTAGGTATGGATAACGGATGTGTTTCGGTGAGACTATGAGAACAGCCTATCACGCGCTTTTTCATATGTCATGATTATGAGTGATCCATGGGGAACCGCCCCAAAGCCCTTAGGGTATTTGTTGCAACGAGAGCTATACAAATAATAGCAGGTCTGGGGTACCGGGAGGATTGCAGTGGTGCCTTCGTCAGCTTGAATATATTTTCCTTTGTGCTAAATCCAAAATTTATTTTTCATAAAGCAAAAGTAGGGTTTCCCAAACCCATGAGGATATACATATTCATGACACAGAAAAAAGATCATTATGTGCCTACCCACTGTCGGCTAACAAAAAGACAGAGCAGGCCGGGGCACAAAAGGGGAAAAATTGTATAACTTGTTGCCACAGAGTGTCAAAAACTTAAATCTCCAGAAATTTAAAAAGAAATAAAAAAAGTTATAATAAAAATGCCTTCTACAGCACAGAGCAATATTTTAAATATGATTTTAATATGTTTCAGTGTGATGTCTCTGTTCTTTGTTCTTCTGTCCTTAACTGTAATTTTATTGATATACTTCACATTGTTTTGAAAGATATTTTGGATTTTATGTTTTAATTAATGCATATTTCATGTTTGTCTTAAATGGTTCTTCTTTTTAAAAAATTGTAATTACCTATTTATTATTTTAATATTTGTATACCTATTTGACAAACTCCTATTTTTATTGACGAATGTAAGCAATGATTTTGTATTTACATAATAAATTTGATTTGATTTGATGTGTGGATGAATATCCACTGCCTATGGAAAATTGAAATTATTAAAATATTTTCCTGGCATTATGTACTTTAGCTTCACCCTTCATACTTATAGGGGTAAATAACTTTGCTTCTCACCTGCAATTGAGTTCTGACCTCCCGAACGTAGAGTATGTTCCTCATGTTAATAAAGTGTTCATGACACCACGATCTCCTGTTGTTTTGCCCGATATTGTTAAACTGCCTGTATACATTTAGAAGAGTTATGTGATCCCCGTAACCGGAATGAAACTTTTGTCTGGCTTGTTGGGCTTGCTCCCGTCTGGAGGGTGGGGTCAGGAGAATCGACTCGCTTGAAAGGATCGAGACGACGGTAATGGCTTCCTCCAGACATCCGTATTTTTCTGGAATGGAAGAAAACAGAGTTTTATTAAACTCAATCATTTTTAAATAAAAATTTAAGTTATAACGGCCGAGTGACGAACTCGTTTTTAAATTTAACAACGAACTTAACAATGGGTTAAATTAACAAAGAGGAAAAAAATAAGTACTCTTGGCAACAGGGCATAACTTAAGTATTAACTATTTGTCATAAAATAATTAAGTTCGGGATTTTTCGTCTAAAATGGATTTAAAATGCATGGCTAAGTACTAACGGACCGTGGGTGTCTTAAGTGTGGTGAGAGGGAGTTTGTTCACACACAGATTTTCCACAGAATATGAAAAGAAATAGGTTTGGAGCTCTAATAAAGACATTTTATATATTTTCTTCAAAAATAAGCAGTAGGTTAGATAGCTTAAGGGGGGTGACGCTTTTAAAGTTTTTTTCGCATTTTTTTTTTAAATTTGATTTTCTAAATGGAGAACCTTTTAAAAATATTGTGTAAAAATTTGAGAGAGATCGGAACAAAACCAACAAAGATACGGCGGTAAGTAAGGTGAGTCGATAGAACTGTTAACAGAACGTGTTTAACACAAATTTTTTAGTGTTCAAATCTTCAAAACTATTGCAACGGACCTTTTAAAAATTCAAACTCTATTTCTGTACATAATTAAAGAGGTGCTGGAGAGTTTTTTTCATATTTTTTATTTTACAGTATCAAATTAGCCTACTTGTTTTCGCAAAAGACACTGCAATTTTACTTTTTTTCCGCCATTGCCGTATTTTTAAATATTTCTTTATGAAAATTTTACTTAATATTCTTCGAATGTTATACTTTAATGTAGCATTTGTTTTAATACATAGATTTTAACGGTGTCGTCCAAAAAAAATCGTAAAAATGTGCCTTTTTGCACGAATTAACGTAACCCCCCACCCTTAAGTGACCAATACTGCAGAACTTTTTTTTAATTTGTTTTTTACCATGTTTTTTATTTTATTATTAATACTTACTACATTTTATTGATAAATCAGTGTATATATTATATATAAGTACAAAATATTTGCATTTTTTCTCTCCATATTTTGGCCTTCAATGTGGGTAACAGGTCACTCAAAAATATTTATTTCCAATAATTTGTTACTTATGCAGTATATTATCCATCTGTTCTTTTTAAAAACAAAAGAATTAACAGAATTTTATCTATATTTCGATTTGTCCGCAAGGTTTTTCATTTCTTCCAAATTATAAATTAAAAGGGTTCTCTAATTCGACAGTCTAATTTTTATGCATTTTTGAGAGGCGAGATTTTTCGTGAGAATGCCAATACCGAAAAATATATGTATTGTTATAATCCTTGGAGTTTTTATCATTTATTTATAAGTGTTTCAAGAGTATACTTATAAATTTTTGGGTAAAAATATTCATTAGAGCCAAAGTTATACAATACATTGATTGATTGATTTGATAAAGTAAATACACAAGTTGAGGTTTTGTCATTTCGACACTGCACATATTATGGAATGCGTTGTATTTCTTGTGTATTTTTTTTTCAAAGAAAAAGTAACAATTGATAACCTGTTTTGGTTACTTTAAAATTAAACGACGGAATGTAATTAGTAATAAAGATTTATTCTACAACCGATAAAATGCAGAACGAGCCGCAACTTTCGACAAAAAAATACCCGCGTATATGCTGCTTATTCTACATTAAAAGAATTCGAGAGCATCAAAAAGTTTACCTGACTTGGGTATGAGATGTAACACAATAAACATGGTTATACGTTAGGTGACTAATAGAATCGTCCACTAAATAATACAAAATAATAATATACTGAGTGTATGAAGTTTTAAGTAAATAATAAATTATATATAATTGTAAATATTTAATAATAATATTAATTAATTATTGTATGAAATAATATTAATAGGTAATAAATATATAATAATAATATATATAGTGTATGAATATAATAAGCAATAATATGTATATAACATTATCCTATAAGCTATATAATTAAACACTATCTCTATAATCAGAATAATAATCTCTTTGACAGGTAGTAGCCCTTTTACTGTTCTTTTCTGGTTCCAGCTCCTGGTGGCAGTTAGTGTCCACCATGAGGTTTTGATTTGTTCTCCAGTATGTAAGTGTGTGCACTTTCATATATGATGTGAGAGGCTGTCTCTTCCTCTTTCACACATACATAGTCTGCAAATGGGTTCTTCTCTATAGATGCCTAGTAGTGTGCATGTTTTCTTAGGGTGCAGTGTCCGGTTATTAATCCTGTCACTATCCTAATCTGATTCCTATTTAGTTTTAGGTTTCACTTGATTAATGTTTTCATGGTGAGTCCAGCATTGATTTACTGTGATTTCTATTTTGGGAACAACTCCAGTATGACTGATGTTGTGTTTGAATCTGTCACCACAACAGAAGCCATTGCTGAACCCAGGCTTTGGTATTCCAAAAACAGATTCAGGACCCACAAACATTGCTGAGCCTCGCCTGGCCAGGGAGCCCATTTTCATTGCCCTGTATTCCCTGTGTCCTGGCACCCAGAAAAGTGTGGTAACTTGCTGTGGTTAGCCGGTTTAGGCATTGCAGACAGTTCCAAACCAACCTTGAGTTGACTTGTATACAATACAGGTATAAAGTTTTTCACTCTTTGTTAATTTGGTTCGTCACTTGGCCGAAAGAGTTGGCAGACGTCTTGTCTAATCTGCGAGGTATTAAGCTACAATTTTTGTATGAATAATTTATTATTAGTTTAATAAGAAAATTAATGCCTTGCAAATCTCTTTTATCATGCCTAATTTTTTTTTTAAATAGGATATTTTTTTACATTATTTTTTACTATTAAATAACCATTATCGCTAAAATTTTGAAATTATACCTTAATGTCGAGTAATACTACTATATGGTGGTAAAAATTTAAGTTGCTAAAGTAAATACTTTCGGAGAAATGAATTTTTAAATTTTACATTTTACGTGTCATATATAATCGTAAGTTTTTGATTCATTTATAAAAAGTTTTAAAAAAACTTTGAACAATTTATTAGACCAGTTTTTTGCCTTTCAAAAGCTTTTCTACGACACTTAAAAATAGGTGAAAAACAAGTTTAAAAAAATACAATTTACCTAAAAACCCCCTTGAAATTTTTCTTGGATTTTTTGAAAATTATACTTGGACAGAAAAACACGAATTTTTTAGGCCCCTTTAATAATTTTACACAAAACTGTGCCCTGTTTCAATACAAAATCTCGCTTAGAAACACCAGTGGAAGAGCAACGGACATTTACGAGGCGTGATCAAAACATTGGCCTTTTACTCGTATGTAGTCTATTGGATATATATTTTTTTAATGATTGTGATTTAGTAGATGCTGTATGTTGTGATTTAGCTAAAGCATTTGACTGTTTAAATCATTTTATTCTTTTAAAAAGACTTAAGATTCATGGATTTTGTGGTCTTTATAAATTCGTTTAAATTTTTTGCTAATCCGAACAGGGTTCGGTCCCCATTAGTTCGGATTAGCGGGACTCTAGTGTATTTTTAAAAACATAAAACACTTATGGTTTTACATGGCAGTCCCGTGGTTACAGGGTGGTAAAAACAAGGAAGTTTAAAGGTGTATGGAAGCCCAATGCTATGGCCCATTCGATCAAAAAATGTCCAGCCCAGTATGAAAATAACTGTCAGATTTGGCCCCGCCGATTCTGCGCAATAACAAAATTCCACGAAATAATTTAATGTGTTCCCTACTTACACACTGATAAATCAGTGTGTAGTTAGGCAACATATTATACTTTTATAAGAGCCGTAATGGTTGTCTAAGGTTTTTGGTGCGTCGTCTCATCATTCGTCATTTTCGTTGTGGTTTGTGCCCTTTGCGCCGATTGTTTTGCTTTGTGTAAGTACCTATATTTTGTGGTTGCAGAAGTTTCTTGGATTGATAAAAACCTTTTTATTTTAGTGATTAGTGTTTATTAAATTGTGACTATAATTTTGTGTTTGTTTGTTACTTATAATATCGTAACAAAATGATTAGAGGTTGTATGGTTTTGTCTTGCAAATCCAATGGTAACATACCCAGCATTTTTTGCTTTAGGTAAGTATTTCTTATATTTAAATTAGGTGCTTCTTATGAGACGTAACGTTAGGTAACCGAAAAAATAATAATATATCAATTATGAACAATAAAATAATGAAAATTTCATAGGAAATAGCAGTGAGAAAAGTAAGGCAATCCTAACTATCTTTAAGACGACTTTCACAATGTTTGTGTATTTCTGTGGATTATTAAAAATAAATAAGGTTTACATTTAGGTACTTTTATTTCATTTAATAATATAGTACATTCTTTAAAAGGATCAAAATTATTAATTACTGGGCAGACCAGGCAAATTTTAATATATAAAGGTCCCTCTAATTGAATGAAAGAAAGTACAATTTTATGCTAAAGTTCCTTTTTGCTTTTTCTGTATTTGTTTAGAAAGAAATTAGATTTTTGGTTTCTTAAACTTATATTATCAACTTTTTAAGCTCGACATACTGTAGACACATAATATTTAACGGATACTGTTACAATGGACACCTAGGTACCAAAGGTTACTAAACATTTTTAACCACTGTTATTCTGTCTCATAAATGTTTGTTACTAGTGAAAAGTATATGCCTAAAAAGCATTTATAAAAAATTTTACTTTTTAATGTACAACCAGAATCTTAGGATTAGATTAAACTGATTTACATTATGTTGCCCTTCTTTTATCACAAAATTGGTGATAAGTACATGAAACTATCATACAATGTTTGAAATTTATTTTAAAAAATCTTGTTTTTATTTATTTACAAATATTTTTGGTAAAAATACAAAACTCACAAAAATATTGACCATTTAAATAGAAGGCTTCTTTCCATATTATATCAGATGATATAAAATCTAATATTACACAATAATTTTAAATATTCTATGGTAGTATCGTTTAATAACCAACAATTTTGTGCAAAAAATTGAAAAAAAACAGTGAATGTTTGAATTTGACATTTGATGATGTCAACTTTATAGATAGTAGCAAAGAATTATGGAAGTCCGGCTCTGACCTACTATTTATTGCGCAAACTCCGCGGGGCCAACCCCCCTATTCCCGCTGCCCTGCACGCCTGGACAATTTTGTTCTACAGTATTGGGCTTCCATACACCTTTAAACTTCCTTGGGTAAAAATTGTATACATATTGTATAGAACAGATTCATTATTTGGTAAAGCAAAAACAAAAACATTAAAAATTTCCTTAAACACGTAAGTAATAAGTTTGTATTGGGCATTTTTTTACATAAAATAAAAACATACAGAGTTAGTAGATATGATGTCATCGACAATTTTTTTAAATTCAAACCCTTATATTTTATAGCAGATTTATAACCTCCATGGAGAGAAGATTTTAAAAAATAAAAAACTTAATGACTTTAATTGACAGTTTTGTAAGTACAAGGTCTTAATATTTTTTTGGCTTTTTTTCTTAAGTTTTTGTAGGTGGGTACCAGCAATACCTTAAAACGCATTAATATTATTAAATTACTTATGCATTTATCTACTTCATAAAGGATAGAAATCATTATGTACACAATGCTTTAATACCCAAGGAAGTTTAAAGATGTATGGAAGCCCAATGATATGGCCCATTCGATCAAAAAATGTCCAGCCCAGTATGAAAATAACTGTCAGAGTTGGCCCCGCCGATTCTGCGCAATAACAAAATTTCACGAAATAATTTAATGTGTTGCCTACTTACACACTGATAAATCAGTGTGAAGTTAGCAACACATTATAATTTATGAGACCGGACTACCTTTTTTTGGATTGATCAAAACCTTCTTATTTTAGTAATTAGTGTTTATTAAATTGTGACTATAATTTTGTGTTTATTGTTTGTTACTTATAATATCGTAACAAAATTACTAGAGGTTGTATGGTTTTGTCTTGCAAATTCAAGAGTAACATACCCGTCTTTTTAACTTTAGGTAAGTATTTTTTATATTTAAATTAGGTGCTTCTTATAAGAGGTAACGTTAGGTAACCGAATAAATAATAATATATCAATTATGAATAATAGAAAATGAAAATTTCATAGGAAATATGAGTGAGAAACGTAAGGCAATCTTAACTATCTTTTAGATGATTTCCACAATGTTTGTGTATTTCTGTGGATTATTAAAAAGAAATAAGGTTTACATTTAGGTACTTTTATTTCATTTAATAATTTAGTACACTCTTTTAAAGAATCAAAATTATTGATTACTGGGCAGACCAGGCAAATTTTAATATATACAGGTCCCTCTAATTGAATGAAAGGAAGTACAATTTTGGTACGGTTTTTTGGGGCGCTGATTACAAATCTAAAAAAAAATTCGGCAATGTTTCGTTTCCGAGATATTCATCATCAAAATTGAAAATCAAACTAATCTTATTTACACTATTCCCCCTTCTTTTTGCACAAAATTCTTGATTTTTACACTAAATTGGCACACAATATTTTACAAACACCTTTTAAAAACCTTTTTTATGTTTATTTTACACCTTTTTTACATTTTTATTTTTTAAGCAAATATGGCTGCTGCCTTTGAACTTAAAAGTTCGCAATTTAATGGAAAAAAGATGTAAAATAAATAAAAATACAAGGTTTTAAAAGGTGTTTATAAAATATCGTGTGAAAAGTCTGTTTAAAAAAATAAACACCTTTTTCAGAGAAAAATTTTGTCCGCTCCAAAAATTTCAGAATTTTAGTGTAAAAATCAAGAATTGTGTACAAAAAGAAGGGAGAATATAGTGAAAATGAGGTTAGTTTAATTTTCAACTTTGATGATGAAGATCTCGAAGAAACGTTGCCAGATATTTTTCAGATTTGTAATCAGCCTAAACCTGATACCAAATTTGATCAAAATCGGAGAGGAGGTAACTTTCGAGACAATACCATTTGTTTAAAAATAAATTAGATTTTTCTTAATCTTGCATTATCAACTTTTAAGCTCGACATACTGTAAAACATAATATTTAACGGATACTGTTACAATGGATACTCAGGTACCAAAGGTTACTAAACATTTTTAACCACTGTTATTCTGTCTCATGAATGTTTGTTATTAGTGAAAAGTATATGCCTAAAAAGCAGTTATAAAAATTTTCACTTTTTAATGTACAACCAGAATCTTAGGATAGATTAAACTCATTTACACTATCTTGCCCTTCTTATATCACAATATTGGTGATAAGTACATAATACTATCATACAATGTTTGAAATTTATTTTAAAAAATCGTGTTTTTATTTATTTACAAAGATTTTTGGTAAAAATACAAAACTTCCAAAAATATCGACCATTTAAATAGAAGGCAGTAAAGTGGGGCCATCTATTCTTTCCATATTATATCAGATGATATAAAATCTAATACTACACAATAATTTTAAATATTCTATAGTAGTATCCTTTAATACCCAACAATTTTGTGCAAAAAATTAAAAAAAAGTGAATGTTGAAATTTGACATTTGATGATGTCAATTTTATAGATAGTAACAAAGAATTATGGAAATCCGGCCCTGGCCTACTATTCATTGCGCAAATTCCGCGGGGCCAACCCCCCTATTCCCTCTGCCCTGCACGCCTGGACAATTTTGTTCTACAGTATTGGGCTTCCATACACTTTTAAACTTCCTTGTTAATACCCTGTAATGAAATGGCCACCTAAAACCATAAGTATTTTATGTTTTTAAAATCGAATATTCTTGGAGTTTATTAATCTGCACTAAAATATGGCGGTTTCTGTTTTAAAAATCATTGTTAATGTCATATCTACTACATGAGTCACCCTGTATATTTATATTTTATGCCAAAAAAATGCTAAATTTAAAATTATTATTTATTTGTTCGGGAAAATTATCAATTTT
>JAHBCN010002158.1:0-97335 GCA_019359885.1 Listronotus oregonensis
AAAAGGGTTTTTTTGTATGTACAAAGTGGGTCGAAAAGATTCTTTTTCATAGCCCCCAAACTGTGGGATAAAAAAAAGCTTTTTACAAATTTTTTAGGCTTTAAAAAGTAAAAAAGAATAAATTGTCGTAAAACATATACGGTGAAAAAAAAGAGTGGAGCAAAGAAAACAATAACATTGGTTTAAAAAAAAAGGGGAGAAAAAGAATATACATAAACGTTGGTAACTTTCAGACTTTTGGGTTTGGGTTCGCTTCTAATTTGGCATATTATCTTAGTTTTATGACTATTTTTTTTCCCGGGGAAAGTCAAAAGGATAGTTTTTAACCCATTAAAATAATTTTTTACAATATTATTTTTTTTTAAATTAAAAGGGGGGAAAAAAATAAAACCCCAAAAAAATGTTTGCAAAATTTAGGCTCCACAAAAAAATTTTAATGTTAGTATAAGACTACACTTATAAGCAAAGCCCAAATGAATTGAATAACCTTATTTAAATTCTCCTTTTTAAAAGAAAATATTTTAGTTCAGCTTTTAAAAAAATTTAAAAAAAATGGGATAATCCGATTGGGTCTCCCAGTAACCAAGAAGTATATATTGTTCCGTGACACCCCGTATAAAAAACTATCCTGTTTTACACCTTTTTTTGGATAAGGTTTACAAACGTTTCTATGGTAAAACCAAGTAACGAAAATTTGTCAACTTTTTAACCTTTAACTTCTGTCAACTTCTTAACTCTTTGAAAGACAAAACTAAACTGGCCCGTGCGGACTTTCTTCGCGTTTTTTATAGTAAAGTGGAAAAAAAAAGGAAAAATCTAGAATTAGCTGGAAGAATTCTTTTTTTTACAGGATGGAAAAATGTAAAATGAATGTCTCCAGCGCCCTCAGGATAATCCGCAATGAACGTCGAAAAAGGGGAAAAAATAAGGTAATCAATTTTTAATAAAATATTAACCTAAATAAAATAATACAAGAAAAATGGGGTAAATTTTCTGAAAGGTTTCCGATTTTTACCTTTTGGAAGGGGTTTTTTGGGGGTGATTGCTGAAAAAAAATTTTTTGGAACGTTTTGTTTTCAAAAAATTTATCATCGTTGAAAATCAAACTAACCTTATTTTTACTATATTCCCCTTCTTTTTTTAAAAAAATTTTTGATTTTATATAAAGGGGACCAATATTTTTTAAGCACCCTTTTAAAACCTTTATTTTTATTTATTTTCACCTTTTTTCCATTAAATTGGGGAACTTTATTCAAGGGGGGGGCCATGATTTTCTAGTGTATACATGGTTGCGGCCCGATCCGACGTGTGGAAGTGGGGTTTGCAATTAAATGGAAAAAAGGTGTAAAATAAATAAAAAACAATTTTTTAAAAATTTTTTAAAATATTATGTCCCCAAAATTTTGTGTAAAAATCAAAATTTTGTGCAAAAAAAAAGGGGAAAAAATAGTGAAAAAAAAGGGTTGGGTTTTGGGTTTTTAATTTTTTATGATAATATCTAAAACAAAAAGTTGCCTTTTCGGGTAATCGCCCCCCAAAAGAACCCAATTTTTGGGGGGGAGGCTTTTTGGTTAAAAATTATGTCCCCGAAAAAGGGGGGGAAAAAGGAAAAAAGGTTATTTTTTTTTAACTTTGATGATAATTCAAAAGAAACGTTGCCAAAAAAAAAAAGGTTATTGTCTCGAAAATTTTCCAAATTTTTTGGGGTTTTTGGGGGGTGATTACAAAACGTTTTTTGGGAACGTTTCTTTTTTAGATATTCATCATCAAAGTTGAAAACCAATCTAACCTTATTTACACTATTTTCCTTTTTTTGCACAGAATTTTGATTTTTACACCTTGGTACACAATATTTCACAAACACCTGTTAAAAACTTGTTTTTATATTAATTTTACATTTTTTCCCATTTAATTGCAAACCTCCATTTCACACGCCGCAACATGTAGGCAACCATGTATCACTAGCCTTTTTTGTAAACAAATGTGGTTGCTGCCTTTGAACTTGAAAGTTAAAAAATTTAAGGAAAAAAAGGTGTAAAATAAATAAAAATAAAGGTTTTAAAAGGTTTTTAAAAAAAATATTGTGTCCAAAAATGTAACAATCAAAATTTGAAAGGGGGGGAATATAGTGAAAATTAGGTTGTTTTTTTTTTAACTTTGGGGATGAAATCCAAACAAACTTCCCAAAAAAAAATTTTTCAGATTCTTAACGCCCCCAAAAACCCCCTTAAAATTTGGTCAAAATCGGGGAAAATTTTCCAAACAAAAAAATTTTTTTAGAATACACTTAAAAAAAAAAGCTCAAGCAAATTGTAAGACCCTAATTTTATTTGCCTTTCAAAAAAAAAAACACTTAAATGAGTTTAATATAGGGTAAGCTTTTAAAAAGATTTAAATATAAGCATTATAAAAATTTTTAAAAAATTGTTTAATTTTAGCACAAGTAAGGTAGTATCAGACTACACTTATAAGCAAAGCCCAAGTAAATTGTAAAACCTTGATTTTTGTATTTACATTTAAAAAAAATATATTTAAATGAGTCTAATTTAGGGTTGGCTTTTTTAAAAAAATTAAAACAATGAGATAATAATTCCCACAACCAAGATATTTTATAAAATATTTTACAACTTTGTACAATTATAACACAACTAAGGTAGTATAAGGCAATACTTACAAGCAAAACCCAAGTCAATTGTATAACCCTAATTATAATTTCCTTAAAAAAAATATATCTTTAAATGAGATTAAGTTAAGGGTTAGCTTTTGAAAAATAAAAAAAGATAGGATAATCGTAGATCTTCTAGTAATCAAGAAATATTTTTAAAATTTGTACATACCTTTGGTATAATATAAATCACCAGCACTTTGTGACCGACACTGTATGCATTAGTAGGTAAACCTTTGACATTTCTGTTTCCCCTTCACTCCCCACATTGCTTATTTATTTATGTTAATATTTTTACACTTAACTAAAAAAACCTATTCATTTTTTTTATACATAAATACACACTATTTTTAAAAACTATTTTTCCCCATGTTACATGTTAGTACAAACACAAATGACTCAGCAATTATCCGGTTTGTGAATGTTTTTTTTTTCTTGATATATACCATTTACCATTTTTTTAAACCAGGGCCATTTAAATCTCTTTTTTAAACCCCGTATAATATCACTTGACGTTGCTATTTTTGGCGTTATGGTTTTTATTATGAGGTTGAAATTTTTTAAAAAATTCCCCAATGCATATAAATGGTTAGTAAGTATGTTAATATAAATTGTATAGTAGGATGCCTTTACAAAGTGAATGGTTTTATATGACCCCCCGGGTTTGTTTGTTTTTTAGGGTCACCTTTTTTGATATTTTGCTTTTGCGAGTATAATACAGGGTGGTTCAAAATCGGAAAACGGGGAATTTATTCCACCCCCTGAAAAAAATCAGAATTTTGATACTGGGACATTTACTAATTTTTCCCCTCGATTGGGCCCGAGGGGGGGGTTATGGGGGTTTAAGCCCGACTTTAAAATTTTTTAAAGCAAACCATATTTTTTATTGCAATTTGGTTTCAGCGGAAAATTTTACATCTAAATTCCCCCAAAATCGCGGGGATAATTCCGGGAAAGGGGGGGGGGGGAATTTTAGCCAAAGTCATCCCTTTTAAAAAAGGTGCGAGAATCCGGGTCAAAAAGGACCCCGGGGGGTTTTGGGGGCATGATTAAAACCGCCGTTGGGAACAATCCACAACCGACGAAGTTGGTTATGCGGGGGGTTTTGGGGCCCCCAAATTTACCCCTGAAGCCAACCCCGACATTGTATTGGTGTTTCGGATCGATTCGGGAAACAGCGCCCCCGAAAATTTCCCCGGGAATAACTTTGACCCAGATTTGGGGAATTGGGGAAAATTTGTTTTAAAAATTTGCTCCTTCGAAAATTCACCCCCCCGGGTTTTACTTTTTGGAAAAAAATTTTTTCCCCGAAATCGAATCCCCCAAAAAAAAAATTTGGGTTTAAATTTCAAAAACGGCGTCATATCTCTTATAAGGGGGGGTAGGGGCCCCTGTAGGAAAAAAATATAAAATATTTAATAAATTTGGACAATTTTAATAGAAGAACGGAAGTATTAGACCTCACTTATAAGCAAAGCCCAAGCTAATTGCCAAACCTTAATCGTATTTCCCTCAAAAAAAATATTTCAATGAGTTAAATTCAGGGTTGGCTTTTTGAAAAATTTATGTATAAATATTATACAATATATTTTAAGAATTTGTTTAATTATAGCTTAAGTATGCTTGTATTAGACTACACGAATAAGCAAAGCCCAAGTGAATTGTCTAACCCTAATTTAAAACTCTGTTTAAAAAAAAAATATTCAAATAAGTTTAGTTTAGGGTTAGCTTTTAAAAAAAATTGAAATATTTTTAGAATTTGTTCAATTGTCGCAAAAGTAAGGTAGTATTAGACTACACTTATATGTAAAGTCCAAGTAAATTGTAAAAGCTTAATTTTATTTCCCCTTTAAAAAAAAAATTAAATGAGTTTAATCTAGGGTTGGCTTAAAAAAAAATGGGAATAATCCTCTCCGTAACCAAGAAATGTTATGAAATATTTTAAAAATTTGTACAATTATAATACGAGTAAGGTAGTATTAGGCAACACTTATAAGCAAAGCCCAAGTGAACTGTATAATTTTAATTATAATTTCCTTAAAAAAAAATATATATTTTAAAAGTCTAGTTTAGGGTTAGCTTTTGAAAAAAAATATAGGATAATCGAGTAGATCAGTAATCAAGAAATATTTTTAAAATATGTACATACCTTTGGTATAATGTAAACTATAAACCGGCACGTTGTGATCGACCCTGTATGCACTTGTGAGTAAATCCTTTGACAGTTCTGTTTCACTTTACTACCACACTTTGCTTATTTCACTTTGGTCTTACACTATTTTTACACTTAACTAAGACACCTATTCACTACTTTTATATATAAATACACACTATTTTTAAGAAACTATCTTTCAATATTACCTGTTCGAGGACCAAGACACAAATGACTCAGCAATCATCCAGATTTTTAAATGTTTTTCTTATCGTGATATATACTATTCACTATTTGGTTGAATCCTAGTAGGCCGTTTAAATCTCACTGATTACCCCTGTATAATATCACTTGTCGTTGCTAGTTTTTGGCGTTATTGTTTTTTGTTATAGAGGTTATAATTTCTAAAGTACAATTGCCCTAATGTGTATAAATTGTTAGTAAGTATGTTAATATAAATAGTATAGTAGGATGTCTATACAAAGTAAATGAATTATACATGACCTCCCGAGTTATGTTCATTGTTTTCTTATCTTGATATATACTATTTACAAAAAGGTTGAATCCTAGTAGGCCATGAGAATCTGACAGATTACTCCCTGCATATCACTTGAGGTTGCTAGTTTTTAACGTTATTATTTTTTGTTATAGAGGTTGCAATTTTTTAAGCATAATTTTTAAAATGTACATACATTATTGCTAATAATTATGTTAATATAAATAGTACACTGGGATGCCTGTACAAAGTGCATTGATTCTATACAAGACCCCCGGTTTATGTTTGTTTTTTTAGTGAGTCACCTTTTTTTTGTAATTTTGCTTTTGCGAGTATTATACAGGGTGGTTCAAAAGTCTGGAACGACAAATTTATTCCACGCACGGGTAGAAAATCGGAATTTTGAAACTACCGGTTCAAAAGTGTGGAACGACAAATTTATTCCACGCACGGAATTTTGAAACTACTTAGTAATTTTTCCCGGAGAATCAAATGGGCCCATCAGCTTTTGGGCCCGATGGGGCGTTATAAAAGATATGAAGCCCGACTTTAAAATTTTAAATGCACACCTATATTTTTTATTGCAAATTTGGATTCAGCGGAAAATTTTACATCCAAATTAGCCAAAACTCGCGACGGTGAATTATCCAAGGGGGGGGGTGAATTGTAACCAAAGTCACCCCTTAACGATGGGTCGCGAGAATCCGGGTCAAAGTGACTTCTCGGGGTTTTTGGGAGGGGCGGATTCGGATTCCGCCGTTGAAAGAACCCTACAACCGCCGAGGGTGGCTATGCGTGGGTGAATTTTGGCCAAAATTTACCCCCAGAGCCAACCTCAAGCATCGTATTGGTGATTCGGAGTCAGCACCCCCCAAAACCCCCGAGAAGTAACTTTGATCCGGATTCTCGCGACCTATCATTAAGGGGTGACTTTGGCCAAAATATACTCCTTCGGAAAAATTCACCTCGCGGGTTTTAGCCTATTTGGATGTAAAATTTTCCGCCGAAATCGAATCCGCAATAAAAAATTTAGGTTTACATTTGAAATTTCATAGTCGGGCCTGATATCTCTTATAAGGGGTACGGCTCCCCGTACTCAAGAAATATTATAAAATATTTTATAAATTTGTACAATTATAATAAAAGAACGGAAGTATTAGACCACACTTATAAGCAAAGCCCAAGTGAATTGTAAAACCTTAATTTTATTTTCCATTTTTAAATAAAATATTTAAATGGGTTTAATTTAGGGTTGGCTTTTTAAAAAATAAAAAAAAAATGGGATAATCCTCCCCGTAACCAAGAAATGTTATGAAATATTATAAAAATTTATAAAATTATAACACAAGTAAGGTAGTATTAGGCAAAACTTATAAGCAAGGTCCAAGTAAATTGTATAACCTTAATTATAATTTTCTTAAAAAAAAAATATATTTAAAAAAGTTTAGTTTAAAGTACTAGTGAGTTAATCCTTTGACAGTTCTGTTTGCCTTTACTACCACACTTTGCTTATTTCACTTTAGTCTTACACTATTTTTACACTTAACTAAGACACCTATTCACTATGTTCATACATAAACACTATTTTTAAGACACTATCTTTTAATTTTACCCGTTTAAGGACCAAGACACAAAAGACTCAGCGGATTTGTAAATGTTTTTCTTATCTTGATATATGCTGTTCACTATTTGGTTGAATCATAGTAGGCCATTTAAATCTTACCGATTACCCCTGTATAATATCACTTGACGTTGCTATTTTTTAAAGTTATTGTTTTTTGTTATAGAGGTTACAATTTCTAAAGCATAATTGTCCTAATGTATATAAATTGTTAGAAAGTATGTTAATGCATAAATAGTATAGTAGGATGTCTATACAAAGTGAATAAATTATATATGACCTACCGGGTTATGTTCATTGTTTTCTTATCTTGACATATGCCATTTACAAAATGGTTAACCTTTTTTGGCTAAAATCTGAAAATTTCCCCCCTGTATACACTTGACTTTTTTTAAAAAAGGGTTATTGGTTAGGGGAAGGAATTTTCAAAAAAATTTTTTGAAATTATATAAATTATTGTTAATAATTATGAAATTTTAAAATTGCCCACGGGATTCAAAGTGCATGGATTATAAAAGACCCCCTTTTATGTTTTTTTTTAGTGAGTCCCTTTTTTTTGAAAAAGGGGGGAAAAATTTTGAAAACCCAATACCCAAGCACGGGAAAAAAAAAGGAATTCTGACCCCGGGCCCTTTAAAATTCCCCAAATTTTAAGGGGGCCATCAGATTTTTTTATAAAAAAAAAAAGTAGGAGGCCCGTTTTTAATTTTTAACCCAAAATAATTGCAATTTTGGGGATTCGCGGAAAGTTTTACATAACTCCAAAAAACCCCGGGGGTTTTTTTAAAAAGGGGGAGGGGAAATTTTGAACCCCTTAACGAGGGGGCCCGGAGAACCGGGGAACCAACCCCCAAATTGTTTGGGTTTTTTGGATCTTTTTGGGATACCCGAAAACCCCAAGAAGTAACTTTACCGGTTCCGACCTATCTTTGGGGGATTTTTAAAATCCCCCCACCCCCAAAAATTAACCCCCCGGCGGGTTTGTATTGGGATAAAAAAATTTTCCATCGAACCGAATCCGAAAAAAAAATATGGTTTGCATTTAAATTTTTAAAACGGGCTCCATACCCTTTTAAAGGCCCCATTGGGTCAAAAACTGATAGGCCTTTGATCCCGGGAAAATTATTAAGGTCCCAGATCAAAATTTCCCAAATTTTTTTCCCCGCGTGGAATAAATTCGCCTTTTCCCAAACTTTTAAACCACCCGATATACCATTAACAATATGGTTGCATCCATGGAAGGCCATAAAACCACTTGCGTTGTAGTTTTTAACTTGTTTTTTTTTTTTTGGGTTAAAATTTTTTAAAGCATGTTTCCCCGAATGTATGCAAATTCCTGCTTATTGTGAAAACAACATTTTATTATGACAGTTACAGATTGTAAACAATTTTTTTTATTAATGAAACTTTTTTTCGAAAAAAATGTTTATTCAGAAAGGGAAACCATTAATGTTGCAAAAAATTTAATAAAACAAATAATTTTTATTAAATAAATCTAATTATTTATAAATCTGTAACTGCGAAAAGTAATAAAAAAAAAGTGTTAGAGCTAAATTATTTAAGAAAAAAATATAATGGTGTTTCTTTAAAAAAAATATAATTTAAACCCCTGTCATTTTCCCCAAAACCTCCTGTATATATATATTTTATATATATATATATATATATATAATATATATATATATTATATATATATAATATATATATATATATATATATATATATATATATATATATATATATATATATATATATATTTATTATATATATATATATATATATATATTTTTTATATATATATATATATATATATATATAAAAAACAAAGGAAAATTCAGTCAGAGGGGGCTTAAAACCGTAAAAAAAATGGTTTTTCAAAGTTGGATTTTGAACAAATTTTTGAATTCCAAGTATGGAAACGTTTTAATAAAAGGGGGAAAGGATTTTTCCCCAAGAATGTAATAAATAAATTAAACTTTTGAGCCGTTTTAAAAAATAACAAAAGGGGCTTTTGGGATAGGGCCCTTTTAAAAAAAAAAAAATAAAAAAATTAGGTATATCATGGGGTTCTTTTTTAAAAAAATTTTTTTGGCCAAGTAAATGGATAACCCTTTTGGGGTGGTCACACAAATTCGCCATGTATGCGAAACACCACATGGGGCACATTAACACTTAACCCGTCGATACTAAGATTGGTTGTTTTGGAATTTTTTTGCGAGATGGCGCTTTGCTTTCTTAAGTTCATCTGTATTATTAAAATTATAAGGCAACTGTTTTTCTCAAGGGTTGTCACGGGGGCCACATTCGGGGACCATCCCCAACAATAAACACGTGTAATCGGATTTGGGCCCGGGGGTTATCCATTTCTTGGGGGCCCGTAATTTTAAAACAACCAACCTTAGTGATCATACCTACCAGGGTATTTTATTTTTTTTTTTTTTCATTTATTAAGAAGCCTCTATGCCCAAAAAATCCACCTTTTTTTTTTTTTATATATATATATATATATATATATATATATATATATATATATATATATATATATATATATATATATATATATATATATATATATATATATATATATATATATATATATATATCCGCAAATAAATATTTTTTAAATTTTGTATTTAAGATTTTTTTTAATGGGAAAAAAAAAAAAGTTAAAAGGGGGGACATTATAAATGATCACCGGGACATAAGACATTTGGTTGCATCCTGGAAGGCCTGGAAATCGACATATTTAACCCATCACTTGACGTTTTTGGGGTTTTTAAGTTTTTTTTTTTTTTACAGGTTACAATTTTAAAGCATGATTGCCAGAATGTATGCAAAATTTCCCGCTAAATCTAGATTGTACAAAAAAAGTAATTATTTTTAATTTTAAGTTGTGTGAAAAGGATTTTTTTATTAAAAGTGGGGCGAAAAGATTTCGTTTTCGATAGCATCCAAATTTTAAAAAAAAATCTTTTTTTTTAAAAATTTAGGTTTAAAAAAAAATACAAGAATAAATTGTCGTAAAAATATACGATGTATCAAAAAAAGTGGAGCAAAAAAAAAAATATACGGTGGATTAAAAAATGCAAAGAAAAAATATTTCATGAAGTTGGTAAGTTTTTGACTTTTTTTGGGTCGGGGGGGTTGCTTTCAATTTGGCATACTTATTTTTGAGGGGGGAATGACTATTTTTTCCCGGGAAAAAAATCAAAGGGGGAAATTCTTTAACCCCCGGGTTTAAAAAATGTTGTACAAAATCTTTTTAAAAATTTGAGTTTTCGGGTTTTCTCCGGTTTAAAAAACCATTTTTTCCCGTTTTAATTTTTTTTTGGTTTTGGCCTTTTTCCCCCTTTACAATTTTGGGTTTGAAAAGGGAGGGGGGAAAAAATTATAATGGAGTTGTGACAATGTTAAAACAAAATATGAAATTTATAAAAATTAAGTTAATGGAAAAACCAAATATAAGCATGAGAAGGGGGAATTTTAAAAAAGGTTTTTGGAAAATGAAGATTCAGAGAAAAAAAAAAACCCCTGGGTGCTCGATGAAACCTGGATCTTCTCGGCAAGTCTTTCCGCAGGTCTTGGCAGGATGACGATGTATATTTCAGTGGAAGGTAAAATAAAATAAATCACTAATTATACACTAGAAAAAAAATGTACTTTCCTACACTTAATGAAAAATTGAAGGGCCCATTTGTTTAAATTCACAAGGAGAAGCACTTACAATCCTCTAATAACATTTTGTTTTGCCTTATAAATGGTCACAGTTTTACAAAAAAAGCTTTTTCTTGCACAGCGACAAGCTGTAGAAGACCTGCTTCTTTTTCATGAATATTTTTACGGCTTCTGCCCTGAAGCATTAGCTGTCTTAATTCCTTCTTTTGCTCTAATAAGAGCAAATTGAAAGTCTGCTCAGATGCATCCCTTTATTGTCCACCTCACATTTCCCACTTTTTCCGCATCTTCATCTCTAGATTTTTGAGACTACAAAATCTAAATATATTTAAGTCCCTTATTAGTAATTTACTTCTGACTTCACTCTAGACACTCGTAGTATGTAAACACTTAGACTTCGAGCATAAGGTGTATCCTGAGAAAAAATAAATATATGACAGATTCGGTAGATACCTCAGTTAGGGTCTGTTTCATACATAGGATATATGATTAAACCTGTAGCTCTTAGACAACATTAAACTACAGAACACACTTGCTGCATTCTTATGAAACATTAAAGTATATTTAATTAAATCACTAATAAAATACTTATATTTTCCTCAGATACATTATTCTACATGCTGGTTCCGAAAAAGGATTTGTTGATGGTGTCAGTAGAATTTTTAAATCAAAAACAAAAACAGGAGATTGCTGAAAATTTTGATAAGTGGGTTAGAGATGATCTACTACTTAATTTGAAAAGGCCTTCATTAGTCATTTTAGATAATGCCAGCTACCATAGCAGGTTGTTAGAAAACTGACCGTAATATTCCTTTGGCAAAATCGGCGACAAAAAAGATTTTGTGGTGCTTGATTCAGCGTCTACCAAAGCCTCCCAAATCTTATGTCGTCGATGCTCTTATTCAGGAGGCTGGTCATCAAATGCTGCGCTTGCCTCCATATCATTAAGAATTCAATGCTATTGATGGACACTGCCACTTCTAAAGCCTTATACACGACCTTCCAACGTTTTTGATAAATTTATTTTATAAAATATAAGCATCTTATTGTGTTAATGATATCTGATTAAAAAATGATTATTACAGTTTTGTTTTATGTATTTTATATATATATATATATATATATATATATATATATATATATATATATATATATATATATATATATATATATATATATATATATATATATATATATATTATTTATAAAAAACAAAATTTACTAATATGTAGGGATATTCGCATTACCAACCAAAAAATGTTAGCTTGGGACAAACTATAGTAGGGAGGTATAGTTGACCCTATAAACATAAAATAATGGAAAATCAATGGCCCAATATACTTTTTCATTTAATTATTTGACTGCCCATTGACACAATATATGTTGGTGCCAACATCGGCCCTTATTGCGTTTGGCACACCGGCCCATCGACACTTATCAGTCAGTTTGCCAATACTTCCACATATTGGCCCTATGATATATTAATGTAGGCCCACTGCTGAAAAAACATTGGGGTGTTAACGATATGGTAACTAATATTTAAAAATGTTGCATTTAGGGCCACTGTTGGAAAATCATTGGGATATTAGCTAAATAGTAACTAATATTTACCGTGTTTCATTTAGGCTTACTGTTGGAACACCACTGGAAAACCAAATGAAATAAAAATGTAAAAATTTTGATTTTTATTAAAAAAAATATGAATACATAATAAAACTATAATATATTGCCTTGAGCACAACAAGACAAACGAGGCACTTAAAACAATGTGGTTTGCAGATGAATTTAAAATGTCATAAGATAGTCTAACTACAAAAATACGAAACAAAGTCAGAATTAACATAACAGCCAATAATAATACGAAATATAATAATTACAAAGATTCTAAAACTATAAAATATCACCATAATATACTTCTTATTTACCAAAAACACAAAAACTGCCGAAAAACGGTACAATCATTCACAAAAATTACCAAGCTTCTGAGAAAGTTAGTTTATTATGGCACGCTTCACTTTAAGTTGTCGGTGGTTAGGCAAAAGGCAAACAAACACGATCTAACGTCATAGGCGTGCGCAGGGTAAAGCTAGTGTGGGTGCCGAGATAATAATAATAATAATAATTATAATAATAATAAAGTTAAAAACTGGCACTATTCCAATACGAAGGGGTATATTTCAGGGCGATTCGTTAAGCCCATTGTGGTTCTGCCTTGCAATGAACCCACTCTCACGCCGTCTTAACTCAACTAAGTATGGCTTTAGCATTAGGAACAACAACGAAGATGTAATAAGGCTGAATCATCTGCTGTACATGGATGACCTTAAACTGATGGAAGCTACGAAAAATCAGCTCGAGCAAATGCTCAAAATCGTCGAGGAGTTCTCCGGAGATAATAGGGATGCGGTTCGGACTTGACAAATGCCGCGTCCTAAACATAGAGGGAAGATACAACCGGGTGCATTTGAGATGCAAGACGGTCAGAACATCGCGGCAATGGAGGTCGAAGAGACCTATAAGTACCTGGGTATGAAACAGGCGCAAAGAATCGACCAGCGAACAATGAAGGACGAACTAACAAACGAGTTTATCAGAAGGGTAAGGAAGGTGTCGAAAACTAATCTAAATAGCAAAAATATGTTTAAGGCGTTTAATACATACGCATGCTCCGCACTCACTTACTCATTTGGAATTGTGGAATGGAGTAAAACTGACATCGATAAGCTACAGAGAAATATGAGAACACTCCTTACAAAGGCACACAAACATCACCCTCGTAGTGCAAGGATTGTTATTTTTAAATCGAACTCTATCAAATAATAATTTTTATATTTTAAATACAGTAATCTTTTTCAGACTGGTGGGTGTGCCACGGCACCCATGGCACCCACTGTGTGCACGCCTATGTCTAACGTACGCTGAGTAACAAATAAATGCAGTGGGCCAATGCTTAATTAATAACGTTGGATTTGTAACTCAGTTAAATTAAAAGGCCACTGTGGATATATCATTGTCTTTTTTCTGTCGAACCACTAACTGAGGATTAATATCGGGCCAACGAATGGTGATAGACAGAGTCAATTAAAAGACGCTGACATTAGTGGGCCATCACATTACCTTCAGAAAATCGACAAACGCTATTTATAGGGGAGGTATAGCTAGCTCTAAGAACGAGGCTTTTTAAGGTAATTCCCAAAGCTTTTTCTTTTCACACGTAAATGCGTGACCTTGTTGAGGTCTCTACGTCCAACAGAAACCGAATATATCTAGAGCCATAATAGCATTTCCATGAACCTAGATGTGTTAAAAAATATTTAAAAAATTTAACTAAAATAAATAGGGTTATGCTCATAGGTATGTTTGTTATCCAGAAATAAGGTACTCTATTTTGATTGATCGATTGTTCCCAGGCTTCGTCAGTGGAATTTCTGGATTATCGGGCTCGAAGCCCCCGGAAATTCCGAAATTATCACAAAAACTTAAAATTTTCTAAAATATTTTATTATCTGTGCAAGGCACAAAAAATAGAAGTCCGACCAGGAAACTGCTACTGGTATCACGCATAACCGCTTTCTGTCAGTACTGCTCCTTCCTGCTGAGCGCGCAACCATTTTCCGCCATTAGGAAAATTCCTCGTGCGTGGGGCTCTTAGAAAGAAACAGGTATAGGAATCTTCGTTCACAGCGCTTAGCCCCAGAAGAAGGACTCCATTGTTTGGCTTGAGTTTCTCCTTGATCCCCGATGGTAATAGCTGTTGATACAGCGCCTTCAGCCGCCTTCCCGGAAAAAACTATGTAGTTTTCTTATCGCGAGCACTTCACTGATCGGAGGTCAAACAGGAACTGGGGTACTCTACTTTATACTTTTTTTTTCAATAAGCCGTTTGTTATCGTCAGTGTAATTTAGGAAAAGGTGTTTGGTATGAGTTCTGGTGTAAACTAGTTTACACTTAATTACTTTAACTCTCGAAGTAGTAAAGTTACATATAAACCTGCGTGACCTTGGTGATTATGCATTAGCGCTCATGGTGGCAAAATCCAGCATTTAGTATGTAAGAGAAATTTAATTTTATACTTATCGCCATAGTAATGTAATAAGTAAATTAATTATTAAAACAGAACATGTCAAACATTGTAATTATAAAAAGTGGCCTTCAAAAAATAAATGTCCAGAAATTACGGCTGTCTTTTGATAAAAAAAGGTGAAAATTTATTTCCAAGTACCATGAAAAAATTGTTGAAGAATTGAATTCTGTAGGCAGGGGTGGATTTACGCAAAGGCTGAGAAGCCTAAAGCCTAGGGCGGCAAATATTATGGGCGCCAAATTTACGATTAATTTAAAAAAAAATGTTATCGTAAATTTTAATAATATAATTAATAATTTTGCAGAAAAAAAGGTTCGAAAAAAAATATTACCATAGGGTTTTGTCTATAATTAAATAATACATAATTCAAAAAAAAGGCATATTTACTTTACCATTTTAATTTATATTTTGTTTTATAAAATTTGTTTGATTTAAAGAATTGTTGTGTAATTTTCTGTATAATTAACTTTTGTTAAATTTGTTTATGAAATTTTTGTAAGAATTAATAGTGAAGTTTGCATTCTTTCAATGCAAACTTCACTAGTAAAGTTTTTGGTTTTGATATTCAAAAAATATTGACATATTAGGGCGGCAAAAATTGATTAGTCTATGGGCGGCAAAAATTGATTAGCCTATGGGCGGCAAAAAGTTAAATCCGACCCTGTTTGGAAGTATAGTTTGATAAAACCTGAAGTTATACGTCAAACTAGTATTAAACCACATTTTGATGTTTCACTTGATGCAAGTTTTTAGTTAATTATTATAATTATTATTCATGTAATTATTCTTTCTTAAAACTATAATATAATTTATAAATTATGTTGTTTATAGGTTTTTGTAGTAAATAAAACGACTATTTTCTTAACTTTTTGCCCATCGTGGTTGGCTGACTTTATTTTGTCATATCGAAAAAATAATTAAAAAGTTTATAAAATAAATTAACGAAATTAAACCAAATTCTGTCCACAATTTAGTTCCATTCTTTTTTAACTTGGCAAGTGTTTTACTTACTATCTGTATTACTAAAAAAAGACGTAAATACAGACAAATCTGTAAAAACCTTGCTAGGTTAAAAAAGAGTGGAACAAAATTGTAGACAGAACTTGGCCTAATTTTAAAAATCATAACTTTAAGATGCCGATACTTTTGGATAGGAACTTGGCTCTTTTTTACATTGGTGTTTTTGGTGAAATTCTAGATTAGTTTTAAAACTTCTGACAAAAAAAAACAAGATAACAAGCTACATATCACTGAAGGCAGCGATTTATGGTTCTTTGACGTGAGAGAGATTTTAAAGTTTATTTTTAAACCATATACGCTTACTTAATACGATTCACTGCTTTTATCCACTTTGGTCGACGTTCTATTAAATGAGGTTTTGATGAAAACGAATAAAATTTTATATTTGACTTAGTTTGACTGTAAGTAATATGACACAACACAGCACAATAACCGGTGTTCCCAGATCTTGGCTTGTTTTTAACATTTTTTTCACTCATAATCACTCAATTATAACTTTTTTATTAATATTTATTGTTTTAATAAGTTACTGTAATATATATTTTTTTATTAAATTTGTGAAGATTATAAAGAAATAATTAATACAAAATAACATGATTCGTGAGTCAGTATTGAAATGCATGTTTATAAAAAGCTCGTTCTCACTTACAAACTTACGTTTTGGTTCTTTTTTGGAAGTAGGTTGCACACGTGCAGTTTTCCAGCTCTCCGGAGCAATGCCCGTGTCGTAAGAGATTCGAAGGAAGCGTGTTTATATGGGTGCAAGCTCGGGAGCTTAAAGACGATTGCTGATATGCAATCCAGCACAGGCGATTTTCTGGTATTGAGGGAAGAAAGATCTTTGGCTTCTAAGCTAGTTTGATTATATTGATTTCTTGATTGGATGCTAGCTTCTCAATTTTCTGGACTAGGGTTTTGAAGAAACTTTTTGTGAGCTTGGGTTTTTAAAAGTCTGGCTATGTCACAGAATTTAGAAAATCAGGGTTTGTGATTTGAACGTTTGGTATGAGGGATATAGGTCTCAATGCCCGGTTGAATTGTTTTGGTAAGATGTTTACAAATTTCGAAAGGATCGTAAGTGAAAAAAAGCAGGTTATGGTAAGTGGCAAAGAAATCTCTTAGACCATTCCAGTCGGCCGAGTTTTAGTGCTTAGTGCGTGGTGGCATGCATTAAGTTTTTTCAGAATGAGTGAAGTATGGTACAGTGGCCAAGCCATGGTCTCAGCAACCAAGGGAAGCAGTTACTGATGCTTGGTAGAGTTCAGGTTGAAAGTAAGAAAAAGATCTAGGGGTTTGTATTATAAGTGGAAATCCTAGGGAAGTACCTATTATGGAACCTACATGGTCCCGTAATTAAATTGGTAAGCGATTGCGAAGGTTCCGGTTGCTCTGCCTCGGCATCAGTTTTTGTAAAACTTAGCTAGTCCTTATTGTAAACATTAAAATCACCGAGGACGGTTACTTCGGCCGATGGAAAGTGGGATACAATAGTGTCAATCTCTATTGAAAGGAAGTCAAAGAAGTCGGTGTAGGAATTGTCAGATGGGGACCCGAATATACAGCAAATGAATTTGGTAGAAGATCTAAAGGTAAGTTTAAACCTAAAGATGATCGGCAATTACATTGCAATATTTGACATTTGATATAGTATCTATTTTGTGCCGCTTCATAGAGAGTTTTAAGTCCATTAGTGGATTACTTGTTGTAACTTAGCTCCATATAGTTATATATATTTAACAGATTTAAGATACCAAATTCAATAACCAATATTAGAAAAGGAAAAAGTGAGTGTATAGCTAGTTCTGGTTAGTAGTCCGGTGTAGCTGATCACGCTTGGACTAAAGAACATGGAGGTGGTTAGATGCCAAAAAATATACACCGAGAACATTGGAAGAAAAGGAAATTCAAGGAACCAGCAGTCATCAGCCAAAACACATACTTTATGTTTCTTTTCTGTATTGTAAATTTTTGCAACCTAAGATCCAAACTTAACCAAAACAAATATTGTCTATTTTACAGACATATTTAGAAAACTTAACACTACTTGGGTAGGTAGGTAGGGTAGGTTTAAAGTGAGTGCGTATAACACCCTTCCACCGCGACCGATCGGTCTATTGTGGCTCACACCTTTTTATATTTTTCTCACCAGGTCCAGACTCCTAATAAATCTGATGATCCTGTTGGGAGAGAGATCTTTCACCTCCCCCGGCAACAAGGTGTCATTGCCGAGGATTGCGAATCTTAGTCGTGCCATTGCTGGGCACGAACACAGTATGTGTTCTGCCGATTCATCCCCCTCCAAGCACATGCGGCACTCGCGGTCTTCCGCTAGGCCTATCTTGTGCATGTGGTATTTTAATCTGCAGTGTCCCGTGTACAGTCCCACTAGAGTTTTAAGGTGTACCCCTGATTGCTCCAGTAGTTTGACAGTACATTGTTGGTTCGGTGGGCTTATGAAGCTCTCGAGTGTTTGAGACCCGGAAGTCAATGCCAGTACCGAAGATTTTCTCTTTGTGTCCAAGCTGATATGAACTGCTTGGCCGTTCCATAAGATATACCGATGACCGGTTCCGGCCCTGTGAATTTTGTCTCCGCCCCCTTTTGGCAAGGAGGTCTGCGGATTCATTACCCTCTAGGCCGGTGTGTCCAGGTATCCACAGTAGTGTAACCTTATTGTTTTGACCCAGTTTGGTCAGCGCATCCTTGCAATTCCAGACGGTTTTCGAATTGCACCGGCTGGATTCAAGAGCCTTAAGAGCTGCTTGACTATCGGAGAATATTTTAATTGTCTTACGTGTGCAGTGCCGATCAACCAGCGCTCTAGCACACATCTCAATAGCAAATACCTCCGCTTGAAATATGGTTGCGAGAGTGCCCAGGCTAAAGTAAAACTCTGCCCTCGGCCTCTGTCCATATATTCCAGCTCCAACACCGTCCTTGGTTTTGGAGCCATCGGTGTACCAACAGATGTCAGCCCGGAGCAGGTCGGTCGTTTTTCGACTCCAGTCCTCCCTTTGTGGGTAGACTACACTGTAGGGCCGGTTGTAATTGGTTGCTGTAGGCATTATGTCTGAGGGCATTCCCAGTCTGTCACAGGTCAGCACATTCCTGAGGAGACTGGTGCTCTCCATATGACACGCCTGAGGTTTGTTACTGACCGCGTGATAGAGTCTGCATGTTGCCCATCTTGCCTCTCTCTCCAAGTGGGTATATTACAGGATAAAGTCGGGTAACTACCTCCATCAATTGGGTAAAAGCCTTTTTATATAATTTGAGAGTTGTTGGATGTACAAGGTGGCAGGCATGTTTTTGCTGGAATCCCTTCAGAAAGATGAATGTAACAATAATCGAGATATGCTCCCTCTCAAAATGGTCCGTAGTATTTGTTAAATAGATAAAATGTAAAAAACAATTTTTATTACTCTTATCGCCCATAACTTTGCAATTGTTGTTGGCCGTAAAAAAATTGTAAAGAGATAAAAGTCTTGCAACTAAATTTCCTACAAGATAGGATTATTTAGAAATCGCAAAATATATTACGCTTGTTGCAAAATGCCAATAAAAAAATAACAAGTCAAAAAGATGTAGTTTTTTGCATGAATTTTGTGGACCCTTAAATTTCTCTGAGAACCTTTATATAGTACAGGAGATGAGGCATTTTGGCTAGGAATTTTTTGTCCTGCATGGATTTACCTGAAATTTTTACAGAAGGTAGGGAATAGACCAAGGATCAAAGTTTATATCATGCCAAGGTGTGCTTTATTCCTGGGGGTGGTTGCCACCCCATCTTTAGAGTGGACATTTTTTATTACATTTTAACTACAAAAATCGATAAAGAAAGTAATTTTAAGTAAAAAATGTTCTATACATTTTTTTCGTAAAACTAATATTTTTCGAGTTATTCGCGATTAAAAGTAAAAGTTTTTCGACGAAAAAATCGACGTTTTTAATGGATTTTTTACTAATAACTCTAAAAATATACATTTAATAAAAAAAAAATATATAGAAAGCAAAATTGTAGCTTATAAAACACTTAAACAAAATGTTTTTTATAATTTCTCTACAACCAATACAGACCGAGCTACGGCTTGTTAATGGTTAGCTTTTGTTCATTAAATGATAAATTTGAAAGATTCAAAGTCAAATAGCGGGAAAAGTTTGCTTTTTTCAAGGACAACATATAAGGTCTTTTTAAAGTATATAATAAGGCCTTTCCTTTTAAAACAAAAAAAAAGAGTTTTTAGCATGAAAATTGAGCGAGTTATAATAAAAATAAGGTCGGTCCCTACTTTTTTCTACGAAAATATCATTAAAACCAACCCTCTAATTTCCCTCTTAATTAAAATAGATCTGTACCCTTCTTCTTTTTTTATATATCGAGGGCTGGAAGGCAGGACCTCGTAACCCGCAAAAATTGTTAAATTGGGATTTTGCTTTATTTCTTTTCAGAATAAGTTCCGCCATCTATTGAAAATTACTCAAATCAAAACAAAAATCCGTTAGGCAGAATTTGAAAGAAAACATTACCTCGTATTTATTTCGCGCCAAATTGTTGACGCATTACCTCGTAACCGCTCAGTTTCCCGTGAAACATTGCGGTGTTCAGAGGTGAGTCTGGAATAACTTCTTTTATATCATATAATTTTGTTTTTCTTGCACGTGTGTGCTCTTATTTAAGTACATGTGCGATCAACTCGTGTAGTTTTAAATGTTAGAGTCTTCGCCAATAGTAAAGAGTACAATGACGTCAAATGCGCACAAACCAATATTCACCGAGGCAGCAACACGTGGGTCAGTGCAGTGTGTACTATCCGAACATCGGCATCGGTAGCGTGTTTATATTGATATGAATATTACGAAACTAAAATTATTGTGTGTTGATCTTTGAACTTTTATGTGTGTTAGTGTGATTTATTAATTGTTGTGACTGTTTAGTGAGTTTCTGTTCCGATGCGCCTCCTTCAATTTCATTTTATTATAATATTTATTTTTTTCATGTTTTAATTAAACATCTGAACCGTACGCCGCCACTGCCATTTAATATCGAAATCTGCTGCAAAGAAAGACGGAGAGACCACTCTCTCGATTTATTCGCGCAGTCAACGATGACGATAAAATATTCTTTACTATTGACAATTACTCTAATATTCATTTCAGTAAGTAATTCGCTAGTAATCGGTCACTTTTCTTTAATGTTCCAGTTACGAGGTCCTGCCGATTATCTTCTATTGTAGCTTTAAGGTTACGAGGTACTGTTTTAATGTTTCTGCACTCCAGAGGTAAGTAAAACTTTGTGTTTTATGCCTAAAAATATAATTTCTGTCGCCTTTTGAAAGTAAAAGTATTACATTATTTACGTTAAAAGAATTTTCGTGTTTCTTTTTTTGATAGGATGCTAATATAATAATAATTAAATCGTACAAACTTTGTTGTCTTCGCATAATTTTATGTGTCTAATTGTTTATAATAATTTTCCCTTTTTTACTAACACATGCGTATTTCTTATAGGCTGATTTTCTGAAACCACAGCTAAAGATGTCAAGCCGAACAAAACAAATTATGATGAATGCACTGGCTCTTCAACTCCCAAGAGATCAAGAAAATATCCCAGGCAGGGCAAATTTAAGCAATTCTTTTAATACTTCCAATATTTTTGATGAAGCCTTGAGTCCCGAAGATGTAGCGGTAATGATCCAGGAAGCTGAGATTATTATAGAAGACTTTTGTATTCCCCAGCAGCAACCAGAAAGCACTTTGGAAACCTTTGAGATGGGAAGTTCAATGCTAAAGGAAAACCAAAAAGAACAACAAAGCTATGAAAAAAGCCTGATAGAAGAAGAGATTCAATCAAATAAAAATATCAAAAAACATTCCTATCCAGTGGCCATAGAAGACGAGATTCAAGAAGAGATAGTTCTTGAAGATGACTTTTGTATTCCCCAGCAGCAACCAGAAAGCACTTTGGAAACCTCTGAGATTGTAACTGTGATTCCAAAGGAAAACCAAAACGAACAACCAAGTTATGAAAAAAAATTCAAACAGATGATAATATTCAAAAACATTCCTATCCAGACGGAATGCTCACAGAAGACGCGATTCAAGATACGCACACGCCTGAAGAAGAGACCGTGATGGAAAGCAGCTCTAGTTCAGATGATGAAACGCCATTAGGAAAAAGAAAAAAGGCCAAGGGCCAAAGAAAAAGAGAACTTAACAAAAAGCTAAGTATGAGTGGAATGAAATACATTGGATTTAGGAAACCGAAGGGTCAAAAAAATACTTTTCATCATACTTCCAGAGAAGAAAGACGTCTAAAACCTTGATGCAATTGCAAAGATCCCTCAAAACAGTGCCGAAAATTCACAGATGACGATAGGAAAAATATTTTTTCGAAATTTTGGTCGGACATGTCATGGGAACAACGTAAAGTTTTTGTAGCAACCACAGTGAAAGGATGTGACAGGAAAAGGCCCGAAATAGAAAATTCAAGACGATCCATAACTTTGAAATATTATCTTATTTTAGACAATGTTCACCTTCCAGTTTGTAAATTAATGTACCTTAATACTCTCAGCTTAGGAGAATGGTCTGCAAGATCTGGGGCTTTATCCGCAAATAATGGTATAGTAAAAGCACGTGACACAGACACGGAAGTAAGCCGTACAGATATTTTCAAGGAAGATAGAGAATTCTTAGATACATTTTTAACTAAGTTGAATAAATTACCATCCCATTATTGCAGAAAGGACACAGACAGGTCTTATCTAGAGCAAAATTTTCAGTCTTGGAATGATTTATTTAAGGTTTACCAAAAGGAATATAAGGCTGAAAATCGTAAAGCTCTTTGTTTTAAGGTGTTAAGGCAGGCAGCTAAATCAATGAAGATGGCTATTTTTTCCCCTAGAAAGGATCAGTGCGACGTTTGTTTCATGTTTAAAAATGGAAATATATCTGATGAAAACTACAAAAAACACTTAGGGGCGAAAAATAGGGCTAGAGCTGAGAAAGAAAGAGATAAAGCAGATGCCCTGTCGGGACTATCTCACGTTATTGCAATGGATGTACAAGCTGTTAAGCTATCGCTGCAGATTGCAGCGAGTACACTCTATTACAAAACTAAATTGTGTTCTCACAATTTTACTATTTACAATCTGGCTACTAAGGAAGCAGTTTGCTATTGGTATAATGAAACTCAAGCAGATGGACAGGCCTCAACATACGCCTCTTTTCTGCTCAACTTTCTTGAAGAAAAATTTCTTAGTGGTGGGGACAAACAACCTATTATAATATACTCCGACGGGTGTACTGCTCAAACGAGGAATGCGACTTTGGCCAATGCTTTATTATACCTGAGCGAAAAGTATAATGTCAAAATCACTTAAAAATTCCTTGAGAAGGGTCATACTCAAATGGAGTGTGACTCAGTACATAGCGCAATAGAGAGACGACTTAAAAATAAAGAAATATACTTACCCAGCGACTATTTAAGAATTACATGCGAAGCCAGACATTCACCACCATACGTGGCAAAAACGAAAGATTTCCATTTTTTCAGGGATTTCAGTAGAAAAGACCTAATGAAATATAGGTCAATAAAACCATCAAAATCCTCAGTTGTGACGGACATTCGAGCCTTAGAGTATTATGGAGGTCTAATCAAATTTAAACTAGATTTCAACGATGAAATATTTCATGAGCTTCCCAATCGTCCAAATAAAATAAAAAAAATTGGGCTTACTGAATTTCCCGCCTTATATAAACAGAGGACTAAAATATCCAGAACAAAGTATGACCATCCTCAAGCTATAAAAAAATGCATACCACAAGATTGTTGGCTATTTTACGATAATCTTTCTTTCTATGCAATGATTATTCTGTTGTATTGACAATATCATAAAAAAGTTCCTTTTTTTTGTGATTATAGGTTTTAAGAAAAATTTGTTTATTTCCCGTTATTTTGAACCATAGCTTTTTTATTTAATATTGTTCTGTGTATTTTCTTAGGATCAAGTTTGTTTATTAACTTAAGGTTATTTTTCAATTGGAATTTTGTGTTATTATTCTTCGTGCATTTCCTCGTAAACAACACTTTGAAAAATGCAGTACCTTGTAACCAACATAAATACTTTTGTAAATAAAAATGAATCCAAATTTGTATTTTATTATATTTCCTAACAACTCTTAAATTTGGCTTAAAAGCAAAAATGCAGAAAAATTTGTTTTTGATATAATAAAGTGTTTTTTTTTCTCTCCTGTAAAATTCTTACTTCAAGGGTTACGAGGTCCTGCCTTCCAGCCCTCGATATGTATTATTAATACATCCTAGAAGTTTAACCGAATTAAAATGCTTAATTTTAGAAAAATTGGAGCTTAAAGGGAAAAACGATTTTCCGCAATTTCGTAAAAATAGCCATTTTCTTCAAAATAACTTCAACAATACTAGAGATACGAAAAAATGCTGGAGTACCAAATTATAGCTTTTTTTATAACAAAGACTTTTTATTATATAGCTTTTTCTGTAGAATAAATATTTGGCCAGATATGGCTGTTTAAAGCCTCTATTTACGAGCGAGCACCACCTTATTCTAGTTCTTTGTACTCATCCCATTTTAAAACAAAGGGATTAAAAAGTATTAAATATACATAGCCTTGTGGCTCTTAAAAAACCCTACAAAATTAAATTCAAAAAAACTTTCTATCATTAAAACTACAGGAGCTATGTTTAAAAAGCCAATCAACTTTTTTTCGAAAACTTCGAATATCCCACTATAATATTCTATAAAACCGGTATACTTTATAGTTTTACCGGTATAATTTTTGTTTGTAATTCTTCTTTCTTTTCCTATTTATATCTATTATATTGGTTTATAAGAGTTGCAATATTGTAATGGGTGGTTTTTAAGGATTGAAAATTTGCAAAAAAATTGGTAATATATTTCAGGCAGTAATATTTTAAATTATTAAATCCGTCAAGCTATTAATTTTTTAGGAATAAATCTTTTTTTTAATTAAGCTATAATAAGGGATGATTTATAAGGGTCGAAAAGTTGCGAAATGAAAATAGTACATATTTTAAGCAACAGCATTCTAAAATTAAATCACTATGGTAAATTAATAATTTTTTTAGGCTAAATATATATTTTTTTAAACTTTAAGCTCTAACAAGGATCGATTTTTAAGGGTTGAAATATTTTAAAATTGTATTCCAAAGCATAAAACAATCATTAAGCAACTAATCCAAACCAACTTTTACCCATCTTAAGGTTTAAAATGTTATTCTATAAGTTTTGACAATTAGGGGTAGTTTTCACCCTTAAAAACAAACAACGCACATCACCATGAAATAGAATTTGAAGTAGAGGGTTGGAAGCGCCTAATTCCAAATTTTTATGCAAATCGATGCAGGACAAAAAAATTGCGAGGTTTTTGCCATTTTTTAGCTTCATTTCCGGGACTATAATTATGTATCATCAAATCGTTTGTCAATTTTTTTTTTGTAAATCGTATAAGGGGTGGTTATTTAAAGGTTGAGTTATGGTAGTTAAATATTTATTATACCGTAAACTGTAAATATTTTTTTTCTACAATAAAAGCGTTAGTATAATTTTATTTTTTTTATAATTTCGTTATTTGGGTGACTTTTATGGGTTGAAACGTTACAAATATAATGTTAGATAAAACTCACAACATAAAAATAGATTCATTTTACATATTTAGCTATGATTTTAATTTACATAAGGTCTATTTTTATGGTTTCTTAATTTCTTAGCATAAGGGGTGGTTTTACCCCCTAAAAATAAAAAGCACACTCTAAGCATATATAAACTTTGATCTAGAGGGTAAAAGCAACTTAATTCCAAACTTTCATAAAAATTAAAACTGTACAAAAAAATCCGGAGGTCAAACACCTTTTTTCTCCCCATCCACTGTACTAATATTCGGCCAGAAAAAACGTTATGGTGAAAAATCATGCCAAATTTCGTTAAAATTCGTTTAATAGATTCTGCACAATAATTTTGCAGTCCATATATCGTTTCAAAAAATTGAAAATTTTGCAATTTGGATAGAGCACAGAATATTGAACCTAGACATTTGAATTCTTTTTCAGATATACAAGGATCTTAAGCTTTCAACCTCTATTTGAAAAATTTTAATCGGATCTTTTGGGACACCCAGCAACTAAAGTTATGAACAATGGCTGAGGGCAATAATTATTTAAACAAATTAAAAAGGGTATAATTTTTTGCTCTCCACTCATAATTTTTACTAAAATAAAAATAAGACATTAATTTCATATAACTCATATGCAAGAATTTGTTGATATTTATTAGTGTTTATAGATTTACTTTAAACGACGGTCAAATTTGACTAACACAACTAATCGCCCGATTGACGACTTCGATATATTAAGAAAAAAACGTCTTTATTATTTCAATGCATATTCTCAGTAAAATTTTCATCGAAAATTCGTGGGGATAGTAATAGTGAATTTGTTTATAAGCAAAATTTTTCTTCATAAATTAAAACAATTGCTGAGGCCGCCCAAATGATCTGATTTTCATAAAAAAAAAACATTTGAAAGTTCTCTAGTGTATAGGAAAAAAAGAATAACTAAGATCAATATTTTGGACTCAATTTGCAAATTTGCCAATTTTTTCTCATTAAAACATACAGATCAGTAAAAAACTTGCTAAGTCAAAAAAGAGTAAACAAAATTGTAGGTACTGGTAATTTTGATCTCGTAATTAGGACCACTAGGAACTGCCCTATTCATGTTTGCTGAATCTTCATATTTTGAGTGTTGGATAGTGTTTAGCTGTGAAGTATATTGCTTAGCTGGAACTGCTTAGACGAATTAGTGTTTAAGAAGTGACTGGTCGGGATTGCCCAGGACGGCATTTCCAGTGCCAAATCGGATTTCTTAGGGAATAGCCGGACCCCGTAGTAAACCGGATCCGTTTCCTTTTTTAGGTTTCAAACGGGTAACACTCACTAAGTATAATGCAATTTGAATTTTTTCTTTTGTGGAAAAGGCCTTTGGAAAGTCTGGATTACCAGATTCCTCGGATCAGAGTTTGGATGGTTTATCGCTATGAGGTAGAGTTTTTTTTTTCTAACCTTTACATTTCGATAACTAAACACTAACTAAAGTTCGTCATTGCCCTGTTTTGATCGTCTCGATCAGTATCTTCTTGATCTTGATAGCGGCACAGCCGTTCAGGTCGTACAAACTTTCATGGGGTGTTGGCGCATCTTCTGAATTCGGTACCAGATCATTAAGCCAGGTCACTACTTTATATGGTCTTCCCATGACTTCTGCAATTTCGGTGAGCCCCGGCTTTGGAGTTGCTAAGATGCCCTTGGACAATGGTTAGGGTTTCCAGAAGAATTTTTACTTTCTGATATTACTGTTCCTTAATTATACTTTTGGGAATGGCCAATGCACCATTGTAACACTTTCCGATGTGGGAAAATGAATAATTAAATTAAAATGATAGGTACTTGATCAGTTCGTCAGGGGAATCGGGTTTGGTTTCTTTGGATGATCGGCTTCCGGGCGTATGCGTCTCGATGAATAAAATCGGGGTTGTTGGAGTTATTTTAATCTTCCAAATTGCAGAATCCCCGAGATTGATTTGTCTGCCTTCTTGAGTCACCTTAGTTTTGCGACCCATGATTTTCAGTGTTACGGCTTACTATAATCTTCTGCTGGTTTTCATTGGATGGTCGTCCAGTAAGTAAGTCACTGGAAGGTATAAACCTCAAAAATGACTTTGCAGGCAAGCAGTTGTTCGTGAACTGCGGAGCGATAGGCCAGTAAAAACGGCTGTATACAGTTGTTCCAGTTACTTTGTTGGTCATTTACGGTGAACGCCCCTTGGTTCTTTTTGGATTGTATAGCCAAACTTTTTCACCGACCAGGAATCCCCGATGATTAGCTTTTAAGTCATAGCGGGACTTCATACGGTCAACTTTCTTTTTGTAGCTTATTACGAACGATTTCTTGTAACTCATTTAAAACTCTTGTCAAATCGTTGTCAGAATTGCCTTCTTCTGGTACAAAGTTCATTCTTCGAAGTCTTGCCTGATTCCTGGATGTTTGTTTAGCTGTTTCAAATTGAAGTGCATAGGCAAGAGCTTCAGATATTTTCTTAAGTCTGGCCATTCTTAACGCCTGGTTCATATCCGGATCACGTAAGCCTTCATTGAAACTACCTACTGCTAGTTCTTGTTTAATTTCTTCTGGATAGGCTGGATATGTCAGATTTATTAGGCGTACAATATCAGCTTCGTACTTTTGAAGGCTTTCGTTTTATTTCTGTCTTCGTCCTTGCAGCTGTGCCTTATAAACCTCCTGCAAGTGCGTTTCGCCATATCTGTTTCCAGGAACATCACAATGGATTCATAGTCACATTGCTTCTCCTCGGGAACGTTTCTTAAAACCTCCATAGCTTCACCTCGAAGAGCAAGTACTAGGGCACGTACCTTCTCTTGTGAACTCCATTTATTACCATTGGCAGCAGCTTCAAATTGTCGGAGATACGTAACCCAGGGTATCTTGCCATCAAAAGTTGGTGGTTTCATAATAGTTGTTGCAGTACCACTTTCTGAGACGACGCTTGTACTAGCTATCTTTTGAATTTGTCGCTGTACTTCTTGTTGTATTTGGCCTTGAACTTGCTGTACAGTCTGCTGTATTTCTTCTATTTCTTCTTTAACATCTGTTTTGGTAAGTTTTAATTTAAGCAGCATTTGTGTTCTCATCTCATCTTGGCTTTGTTGAAATCCTCCTTTTAGGTGTTCTCGAATATTCACCATCTTTTCTTTGAGCTCTTGTTTCATTTCTTCCTGGCTTTTTTTAATGTCTTTTTGAATTTTCTCGATCCGTTGTCTTGTTTCTGCTTGACTCCTCTTCATTTCTTCTTGATTGGTCTTCATTTCTCTTTTAAGATCCTCTCTCATGGAATCTTGGCTGGTCTTCATTTCTTTCTTCAGATCTTCTTGGCTGGTCTTTATTTCTTTCTTCAAATCTTCTTTCATGGATTCTTGACTGGTCTTCATTTCTTTCTTCAAATCTTCTTTCATGGATTCTTGGCTGGCCATCATTTGCTTTATCAGTGCAGTTAATTCTTCCATAGTTGCTGTTTGCTGTCTGGTCTTAACAGGTATTCAATAACTCTTCTTATCAACTTCGGCTTCTTTGGGGATCTCGTTCCGCTTCTGACACCAAATGTTCCGTGACACCCCGTTTAAAAACACGGATCCTGGTTTTACACCTTTTTATTGGATATCAGGTTTACAAACGTTTCTATGGTAACATTTCAACGTAACGTAATAAAGACAACTGTTTAACTTTTAACTGTCTGTCAACTTCTTATCTCGTCGGAACACAAAACCAAACTGGCCCGTGCGGACTTCCTTCGCGCTTTATATAGTAATTGGAAAAGAATGGAAAAGTCTAGAATAAGCTGGATAATCCCAATGACCGTCGAAAAAGGGAAAAACTAAGGTAACCTATTTGTAATAAATTATTAACCTTAATAAAATAATTCTAACCTTTTACATTTCTATTAACTAAACACTAACTAAAGTTCGTAACAATATTTTTTGTGGGGAATAACCGGAGATTTTAGATCTGACACAACTCGACTCAAACCTCACCTCGAAAATCTCAAAATCAGATAAAAATACCAAAATCCAATTATTCCTAGCCTAAAATGTAAAAAACACGTTTTACTAATGAACGGCGGTGAAGCCGTAAAGAAATATCACATTTTTAACCTCGTTGTTACTGTTCTTTAGTTTCTTTCACTTCTTTCATTTGAAAATTAAAAATTTTCCTGGACAATTTGCAATAAAAATTACTTCTGGGATGTAATTTAGCTTATTTTGAGCTATTTTAAAGATATGCCTTAGTCAGAAAAATCTATTAAAATCCAGGAATAAAAACATGGCCTACAAAAACAAATTTATTTTTTATTTTGGGTTTTTTTTTCGAAAAAATCCCAAATTTGAGGGATTTTTTAATTTCGACTGGGTAGATTGAGCCGAACGGACCGGCAACTCTGCATTTACAATTCGCCGGTCCGACTAGTCCAGTAACTATTGAGCCTTTAGCCGAGTATGCCGCTCTTCGTTAAACTTTCTTTCGTTAAAATACGGATTTCCTAATATTTTTGACTATTTGATAAATTTGTTGTTTTAAATGCATCAAATAGTCGAAACAGGTGAATGAAGTTTTTAATGTCCGTTGGGCGCAAAGACAACTGGTATTTCCGAAAAAAAAACATTAATTCATATTAAAAAAATAGAACGAAACGACCATTTTTAAGTAAATAAATTAAAAATCATTCTCAAAACTAAACCTAGATTCTGTTAAAAATAAAACGTTATTCAGTATTTATAACAGAATAAAATAACAGTTAAATTCTACTTTTATGAACAAAAACAAAAAATTTAATAAGAGATACTCAAATAAATCAAATATCCGAGAAACGCTCAAACGTTGTAAGTTGTGTGGGGGCATACTGCCGACCACTCTCTTCAGCTCCTCGTCCTAAGTCGAGCTGCATCAGATCGCGCGAGCGGCACGTATGTCTTAGATTAGATTCGTTCTCTCTCTGTTTTGGTGAAAAATTTGTTTTCTTTGTTTTACTTGCGAAACGTCCATGTTCGATTTTGATCTTTCCATCCCTGTATATAGAAAATTGTTCTTTTTATAAATATAAAATAAATCGTCAACAGGGTTCCCACTAAAATTCCTAAATCAAATTCCCTGACATTCCCTGACTTTCCAGGTCTCCTTAAGCAAAATTTCCATGAATAAAAAAGAGCTTACTGTAAATTGATTATAATAGTGTGAATTTTTCTCGGAATTTTTAGACTCGATCTCGATAAGAAAGATGGTCTAAAATATTTCTGGAATTATCTCTGGACTGGAAATTGACAAAGAAAATATGCTTTTAACTGGTCATATATTTGTAAAGCCCTATTTGCTGCCTTAGAACTTTCTACCCAACGGGTCTGGCGAAATTTTAACGGAAAAAGGGAGGCGCCAGTTAACTTTACAAAGCAGAAAACAAATAAATATATATACATAGATATTTTATTGGAATGTTTCGAATTACCTATAAAGTCACTTCTCCTAGCTGGCGAAACCCTAAAAAGCCAATATATTCCCATTAAGAACCCATTTACATTCCACTTTGAAAAGCTCCATGTACCACATGAAGTCCACATGTTCTCATATCAAGAAGAACTTCCTTGTCGCCTAAATGTTCTTTTAAAAGTCTATTTAGTTTTAAATTCACATTTGGATTATCCATACAAACATGAATAATTTTTTTTGGACTTAATTCTAGTGTTTTCAGTCCTTCAATCAAATGGATAAGTAAATTATCAGCCGTAGGGTGACCATTTATAAACACTGAAGTAAAATTTTTGATCCAACGAATCGAGTTTTGGTATGTGTTATGATAATTAAAAAAGGGAATAGCAAGGGCTTTGCCTTTTGTATTTTTGTTAAAGGTTTACAACTTATGACAGGTGTAGTAGCCTTTTATGTTTTTAAATTTGGTCTCCAGCCTCCGGTGGTTAGTGTCCACCATGAGGGTTTTGATTTGTTCTCCAGTATGTAAGTGCAGGGCACTCTATAGATGTGAGAGGCTGTCTCTTCCTCTTCGTCACATAGTCTGCAAATGGGTTCTTCTCTATAGATGCCCATAGTGTGCATATGTTTTCTTAGAGTGCAGTGTCCGGTTATTAATCCTGTCACTATTCTAATCTGATTCCTATTTAGTTTTAGTAATTCACTTGTCAATGCTTTCGATGGTGAGTCCAACATTGATTTACTGTGATGTTGCCTTGGAATGTGGTTCCAGTATGACTGATGTTGTGTTTGAATCCACCGAGTCATGTAGCCACGAACCGAGGCTTTTGGTATTCCAAAACAGGTTCAGGACCCACAAACATTGCTGCGGAGCCTCGCCTGGCCAGGGAGTCTGCATTTTCATTGCCCTGTATTTCCCTGTGTCCTGGCACCCAGGAAAGTGTAACTATGTTGTGGTTAGCCAGGTTTAGGAGGCATTGCAGACAGTTCAAACCAACCTTGAGTTGACTTGTTGGGATGCCAAAGCTTTTATGGCCGCTTGACTATCAGAGAAGACAGTAATGTCCCTGCCCTTATATCTCCTCCTCAAGTTCTCTCGCAGACAAAGTTCAATGGCATATATTTCCGCCTGAAAAATAGTGGCATATTTCCCCAGGGAAGCATAAGCATTAAACCTGGGGGTCATACCATGTATTCCTGCGCCGGCTCCATTGTCAGTCTTGGATCCATCGAAAAAACCAAATTCCGAGACTGACCAGGAGATTGCTCACTACCGCCCCAGGTAAGCTGGGTTTTGTATGGTCTGTGTGTATTTATCCGTTTTGGCATTGTATCACTGCTCATCTCAAATATTGGGTTTGTGATACTGCTCGTTATTCTGGTGTGTCCTAGGGCAGGCCCAGAGCACCAGTTGTTTAGTTGTCGTTACATTTCAGCTTGTATGCCCCAATCCTCGCCTCTGCTTAATAATTATACCAAGAGGGAGGCTTAGTAGGGTTTCCATGGCTGCAGTTGGAGTGCTTCTAATAGCTCCCGTTATACAGAGACATGCTAGTCGCTGGAGTTTGGATAGCTCCAGCTCTGCTCTTCTCCGTTCTATTTTGGGCTGGGCTCACTTCAATGCAAATAAATCTTTCGCCTTTTATAGTATGTTAAAAATTCATTTTTAAAATATTCAGCCAGACCAAAAATATATAAATATGAAGCTTTCGTAGAGCCCAATCTCATTCTCCTTGCAGCATGCAAGTCCGGAAACATTATAGAAAATAATGGTACAGTTTTATCAAAGCTTTGTCAGTTTCAATTATATGTAGCGTCTATAAAATTTCAGTTTTTAATACACTGGAATTTTCTGTAAAAAATGAAAGTGAACTTTCTCAATTTTGGGATGTTTTATCCTGGAGCCGACAAGCTGTGGAGGTAGTTGCATTCTGTCCTGATATAATGGCAACATTTGTTACGCACTCAACATTATTACTTGTGTGACAGAATTTGTTTAATAAAGAAATATTAGAAGACTGTCCAAATAAAACTCCATTTGCCATAATACAGTTAATAAAAATTTAGATTAATATCAAAAAATATACAAGAATTATTAATACGCTCAAACGTCTCACGTGCTTCGCAACGCATCACTGAAATTAAAACTTATCATTGTTAAAAATCAGATCTATCCACATCAAATATACCTGCCGTCCTTTTACGCTAAATACATCAGAGTCCACACACAAAAGTGATAGAACTAAAAAGAGAGTTTCAAATCACAAATATTTTATTAATTTTATCACCTGGTCCAAACTACCTCTCTCTCTCTTATAAGCATGTAAGCACTAATGGATTTATCCTTGTTTCTCAACTATTCATTTGATGTCGGACTGAACGGCCCACGATAGGTAAGACAGAGCTGGAATATTTTCAATTTTATTATGAAGCGTAATTATTTTATCGATAAGACTGAAACGGATTATTTTTAGTTTTGTTCGGAAATGGAATTATCTTTTATCTAAAACTGTAATTTTCCAGGTTTTTAACTAGTTTTCCCTGACATTCCCTGACTTCCCTGACCACTTTTGAATTCCCTGACTTTCCAGAAAAGTGGGAACCCTGTTAAAATTTTAAAGAAAAGTTAAATAAATTACTTTAATTAATATGATAATTCAAAAAATAAAATAATTTTGCATTGCAACTCGGTTTAGGTAGTTATGGCTAGGTATTAAAATTGTAACTATATGTATAAACAAAAAAAGATGTCCCAACAAAAAAGGCTTTTACTTGGTAAATGACCTTTTATTATTAAGAAAAATCAAATTTTTAAATTGCTTAAAACAAATTAAATTTATGCGCAGAAATACGTTTTATTAACCTTATTTTTATATTACATTTTTTTTTCATAATTTCTTTATACAAAAAACACAAGTGAATATGCATCAATTCTATTAAAAAAAACGTTTTGCAAACTTATAGTGGTCATGTTTTTGATTTGAAAGTCTACATTCTATTTTACAACTGTAAAGTAATAAATAAATTATGTCACAGATAATCAAGAAACAGGTTTTAAAGTAGTCGAAACAATTAAGGCAACATATCAATGTTGGTTCATTAAAACGCAAATTCTTACAAATTTGTACAGTTCGATTATCACTAAATTTACATTTTCCCTTTAAAGATACCCAATTTTGCATCTTTATTATACACTATTCAAAATAACGAGCGTCCCGCTGCCAAAACACAAGATGTTTTATTAATTGCACGAGCACAAAGTCCAGTTTAAAATATTTTTTCAAACAGCTCAGGCAACATATGTGTAAACTTTTCGATCTTCTGGCGTACGTGCCAAATATTCACGCTCGATAAGTCCTTCAATCCGTTTTTTTATAATTACAGGTGACGGTAAGAAACGACTACGTAGTTGTTCAGTCACTTCAGTCACCAAAATATTGTGTGCCATACGTTTGCGTGACTTCATGATGCGGACTATTGCAGCTTCAATCTCATGTTTACGATCTTCATCAACCTAGAAAAAAGAGAATAGTACTTAGACTCAGAAATTATTAATTATGAAATGCAGTTGCAATACCAGTTTATGATTAATATTACAAATATATTTAACATTTTTAAATATTTCGAACCTAATAAATATTTAAATGTAATATGTAGAGTATGTTACTGTTTGAATATTACATACAGCGGTCCTTGACTAACCACTACAATGTCATAAAAAGTGTTCAAGATTCAAAAATGGCATCGTATCAATTTTGTATATATACCTTAAAGGTAGAGAGGTATGCTACCTCAGGGAACAGTTTTCCAATCCATAATTTTGTTTTTATTGACCTTTCTTTACTTTCAAAGGTCGATGGTATATTAGTGGTTACACTTTTATAACTGTCTGAAATATTTTTACGTGATCTTCCTTGATAATTTATGTAATTTTAAACCGATTTTATGTTTTGATTTTGAAATAAGCCAGGTTTAGTTTATCCATCTCTCTTTCTCTCTTTCTATCTCTCCCCCTCTCTCTTTTTTTGCGGGGTCTAAAGGACATTGAGAGATCTGGCAAATTGGCTGCTATTGACAATAGCAGCAACGCCATTTAGTAGTGTCGTGAAGGTGTAGTTGCGAAGTCTGGAGTGATTCCTACACTTTTTTTTTTAGAATCACACGTGGTGGTGTCGTTAAAAGTCCAAGCTCGAGAGAACAAAAAAAATAAAGGCACTGACAGAAACCGGTTACATCTGGATTTTGGGATTGCATTATGCGGCATCTAAACGCGTTGCAAGAATTTATGTTAATGTTTGGATAATTTCCTATGGTTTCAAGCCAGACTTTGAAAACACCTGAAGGAGTTCGATCCAATTAATTATGGCAAGCAAGCAAAGTAAAGTATGTAGGCAACCACCATTACATCACTGGGTTACGAGTTGCCTGGCAATGTCTGAAGTAAATTTTCCGATTTTGGTAGTGCTACTTAAGTACGTTATTTTTACGGAGTGAAATTAGTTCACGGATCCGTGATTTTTGGGAAATTTACGACTTCCAATGGTAAAACCACGTGATGTAATATGGCTTTCCTAAATCCAGGTTTACAGCTTTCTTTGGGTACTTTCAAATTTTCAGGCGTATTTATAGAACCCTTTTTCCTCAATGTTTCCTGTTACGTGGGGGAATGCGTTGGTTAAATTTGTGGAAAAAGGTAAGATTCCAGCTTTTTATATATTTTTCGATCTAAGGGTCTACTGTAATTTTGTCCAACTTTTTAAACGTGTTTTATTCGATTTTAGATCAAAAGAAATTGCTTTTTTGTTGCTGTAATACCTAAATCACAGATAAGTCTAGATATAAGAATACTGTATTGATACCGCCTACATCATCTAGGAATAATGTGATATATTGAACAATGTTGTATATAATTGATTGATGGTTTAGTTTGAGATTTGAACAGTATTTTTTTTATCTTCATAGATCATTTTTATTATCAAAGATACTTGCTAATTATTAAAATATCGTGATTTCATTAGGTACTTAAATTTTTCTTTGACTTAACATTCTGTTCTCTTATCACTCTAACTCAAATCTAAAATCGGAGCCTGAGAAATACTATTTGTGCCCTTAAATCTTTATAGGGTAGTCTAAGAAAATTTGGTGTTTATGTATTAATTTTATAGTACGTAGGTATTTTTTATACGCAGGTACAAATAAACAGAAGGTTTTTTGTAATAATTCATAGTTTTGACGAACTTTATGTCGTGTGTATAAGATTTATTATTAGCAATTTGTAGTAATAATTTACATTTGAGGTCATATATACCAAAAATTGATTTGAGTGTCGTGAAACTTTCTTTGCGCTCTCAAATTTTGTTATTATCTCTATATGGTCATTCTGCTTTATTTAACATAAATATTATTGTCTGGTATATAATATTTGTTAATAACTTGATACGATTTTGAGTAACAATTTATATTTGAGGTCTTATAGACCAGAAATTGATTTGGTAGTCGTAAGACTGTTTTTTTTGTTTAACTTTGCACCGAAACTATATTTTTGTTTAAAGCCTTTGCGCTCTCATATTTTGTTATTATTAACTCCATATAGTCATTCTGTTTAACTTAATTTAAATATAAACTGATAAGAGCCTATAGAAAAGTTCTAAATGTAACTTATGGCCTTACTTACACAAGGTTTTCTGAAACGAGTCATAGTTTTGACGGACTTTGTATATTGTGTATAAGATTTATTGATAATCTTATATGATTTTGAGTAATAATTTATATTTGAGGTCATTAAGACCGAGAATTGATTTGATAGTCTTGAGACAGCTTTTTTGTTTTACCTTGCACCGGATATACATTTTAATTTTAGGCCTTGGTGCTCTTAAATTTTGCTAATAATTCCATACAGAGTGTAACATAAATATGGAACGCTCGAAATACCTCCCACACCGTTTATCCAATTTTTATGAAACTATGTACTCATAGGTTCGAAATTACGCCGGATCGAATGGTGAGCTCCGCGTCGTTGCCAAGTTTGCCGTTTTTCTAAAATCGAATGGAACTTCGACAACAATAAACAAAACAAAATTAAATAAGATGCTTATAGAAGAGCCCATAGAAAAGTTGGCAATAAGCTAAGTTCTGCGTAAAAGCATGTAAAACATTTGGAAGGCTGTCAGTTTCCTCAATTCTCCTACATTCTGCTGCTATCCTTAACTTCAAATCATCAAGGTCAGTGGGCTTGGTTTTGAAAGCGACATTTTTTAGGTGGCCCCACAAGAAATAATCGAGGGGCGACAAATCCGGAGACCGAGCTGGCCACTCGATTGTGCCCGTACGTCCAATCCATTTTCCAAAAAAAAAAATTATTTAGATACTGCCGAACATTACGGGCATAGTGAGGTGGGGCTCCAACCTGCTGAAACCATATTTCGTCACTTGGTGCTCAATTATTGCCTAAAATATCATTTTAAAATAATCAAAAAAAAGTAAAGAATTACAAAATCTGGATTGGCGTTGCAGCGCTCCATCACAATTTCACAAGATTGCAAGCGTCCGTCATAGTCGTCTTCTGAGAGCTCTTGTACCAGTCTTATTTTGAAGGGATGAAACTTTTCGGTTTTAAGCAGGCGGTTTACTGACACATGGGAAATGTGATTTTCTTCTCCTAGTATTCTGGTAGAAAGGTGGGGATTTTCCTTTAAACTCAACAAAACGTTCAGAGCCTTATCACCATCTGTTGAACTTTTAGGTCGGCCAGAGTGTGCAGCATCTTTTGCGTGTCCAGATTCACGGAATTTTTTAAAAACTTTGCTTATAGTATATATAGTATATCTTGTTAAATTATTTACAAACTTCTTGTTGTGTTCTCATTCTGTCCCCATAACCCAGTATCATTAAAATTCGATTCTTTGGGTTTCAGTTAAATGATCCATTTTGTGTAAAAATATTGACAATGTCAGATATTCCAGGTAAGCTTACATGTGCAGTTGTGCAGGTATTTGTAGGTAAAACACTTTAAGTATTACTTTAATCTTAATTCTTTCAGAAACTGTTAATCATTAGAAAAAATACTTTATACAAAATGTTTACACAATTTTAAGCAGAACTCAAAAACTGAATCAAATACAGGGTGTTCCGTTTTAAAAAATGAAGTTCCATTCGATTTCAGAAAAACGGTTATCTTGGCAACGACGCGGAGCTCACCATTCGATCCTGCGTAATTTTGAACCTATGAGTACATAGTTACATAAAAATTGGATAAACGGTGTGGGACGTATTTCGAGCATTCTATATTTATGTTACACTCTGTTAGTCATTCTTAACTTAGTATAGGTATTTCATCCGTGTGTTCGCACGTCGATGTCATGGTTGGGCCCAGTAGGATCTTTTGGAACATGCGCTAGAGTTGCTGGTTATCGGCAACTCCTGTTGCTAGCATATGAAACGGGATCCGAAGCTTAGACGAACACAAGGCTTAACTCAAGGTGTTAGCATACCGTGCTGATGAGTGAATTACATCCTGTGCCTTAAACATTTGTCTCCAACGGTGCCCCTGAGATACAGGGCGACCTCTCGGAGTATCTAGCCATACTGCGGTAATGCGGGGCTCTGCCGTGATGGACTATTACTTCCCTAGCTCCAAACAGAAAGCGGACAGAACCGCTTTTATAGGAAAAAAGTGACACGGGCGCCTGTTTCACGGGGAAGGGCTAATCCATCCCGAACAAACAGGTGCCTAGGAAGGGATCCCTGAATCCAAACAGAAGGCGGACAGAACAGCTTTTATAGGATATAGCAGAGGTTCCCAAACTTAATTCGTCTAACGCCCACTTTGAAAATTAGTTATTTTGTAGCGCCCCCCCATTTTTTTTTCACCTCAAAAATCTTAATAACATATTAGTCTCGCCAACATTGAACAATAATAATACAACTTTACAATATTAAGAGAATCGGGTAGCGGGCGGAGTGGAGGGAGGGCGAGCGAGTGCGATGCGTGCGTAAGGCGGAACGTCACGTCTAGAGGTGGAAAGTTCGAATCTTTTTACTAAATCGATTCATTTGATTAATTTCCTTGAAAAGATTCGTTTGCACCCGATTTACTTTATTATGATGCCGGTCGGACTCGGTCGGTTTTGAATTCCACAAAAATATGATGGGTTATTTTAAATAAAGAAATTATTTACATTTATTTTATTTTTGTTGTAAATATTATTTTAAAAAGTATATTTGAAATAAAACTTTCAAAAACTATAATTAATAAAACCTAAAAACTATACCTCCAAATTAAGTCTTTGTTCAAAAGAATAGTTAAAACAAAAAAAAAAAGTTGTTTTGATTGCCAAATAGGTATATAGCCAAAACTGACTCGAACCGACAATACGCATAAATTGTTTGCCTAATACACCTCTGGTAATGTGAGCAAAATCGAAATATAACAAACCGCTCGCCACTTGCCATGTCGTAGCACAAAAACGACAGATTTGGCGTCATAAAATACCGAATTGCCAAATCTTCGAGTTCGACTCCAAATCTGACTTAGTGACCTTATGAACGAAACGATCATCCAAACTAGGTTTGTTATTCATCGCAGAGCGATCGAGCAAGTGGCTCAAAAACGATTCGAATCCATTGAAAACAGAGAATTAATTTATTCGAATCAGTGCATCGCAGAGCGATCGAGCAAGTGGCTCAAAAACGATTCGAATCCATTGAAAACAGAGAAATAATTTATTCGAATCACTTCACTGATTCGTTCTTTTTGAACGAATCGTTCGCGAACGACACATCTCTAGTTACGTCAGTCGTCGGACGGTCGCGAGCCGCGGCTGTGTACTTGGGCACCTGCACTTCGCAAACACGGACCGACGAACGTTGACGGACTAAAATACAGGATTGCACAAATAAATCGTACAATATTTGTTCGCGCCAAACGTGAATTATAATTGAACCTTGTAATTTTATTTTTATTTTTTCTTTATTTTTACTAGATTAGGAACATAAAAAAATCCCGCGTTCGGCAAGTGCTCTGCTTGGCGGCAACAATATATACATATTTTTAACACGTGTCTTCGGAGGTGGTCACCTCACCTGCGACACTTGAAGACACGAATATCTTTCAGTGTTTGATACCTGTTACTAAATATCCTAAGATATAAATAGCGTTGTAAACGCATTAAAAATAATAAATATTTAATATATTTTTAATTTATATTTATACAATAAAATAGAATAAAAATATGAAATAATAAATGGATGTTGTGTAGTAGAGGGATTTTAATTTCAGTGAATTTTAAAATATGAAGTAGCTGAAGTTACAAAGCACCCATCGCCCCCCAATTTTTTCTGTGACCCTTACCGCCCCCCTCTAGGCCTCCAGCGCCCACAAGGGGGCGTTATCGCCCACTTTGAGAAAGACTGGGATATAGGGTTCCCTGGCTTTAAACAGAAAGCGGATAAAACCGTTTTCATAGGGAAAGGCCGGATATACGGCCTCAGAAGAAACATCTGGTTTCTGTAACAAGGACCTGGTAGCTACCCACGTCACTATACCCGGAGAGAAGGGCATGACGGATCTAATCGTCTGCGCGTTATACTTTCCAGGAGACAAGACGTAAGAACTCTCTCTCAATCCGATATCGGAATGATTAGAAGTCTATTCCTATTGGGAGAAATATAAAAGGGTGTGAGCCACAATAGACCGAGCGGTGGCGGTGGAGGGCGTAAAAAGTCCACTCACTTTACACCTAACCTAACCTAACCTAGTATAGATATTAACTTGTAAGACCCCATAGAAAAGTTTTAAATGCTACTTGGCAACAATGACCTTATTTATATGGGGCTATTTTACAGACTAGAATGTTTCGCATTACTTTTGAGTAGAAACTAATAAATGTATATGTAAATCAGATTTATGTAACCTTTTCATTTTTTTTTTTAATTTTAGATAAGTTTGAATTATATTTTTTGTAACATTCTTATTAAGCATTGTTAACCTATTTTATAATTAAAATATTTAAACTTCTACTTGATCTTGGAAATACCTTTTTTTGTACTTAACAACAACTAATTAAAAGAGAAAGCATTTTATTAATTTAAAATAAATCTTAAATTAGTATATTTCATATTTTGGACTTTTATTGACCATATCTTTTTGTAGAGTCTCGTGCAACTATAAATATGATTTTATAAAGTGTATTCATTCTCTAATGAATGAGGTAATAATTTATTCTAAGCTAGTCTAGGCCTTTTTGTGGCTTCAAATTGTAGTATAGCTGGGGTTGTGTTTGGGTTATACGATTCGGGACCAACTGTAGCTGTTCTCGTTTGGCGTTATAGTCGATACTTAATTATTTACTTAAATGTATATACCTACAACTTCTTTAAATCCCGGAAATACCGATAATACCGGTTTTGAAAAAATGGTTTGGTATTGCGACCCTTACCAATTATCCACATGAAAGTGTTAAAAAGTAATTGATCACTCAGTTATTTCAAACTTTAAAATTATTCTGTATTATTAACTGCCACGCCACATTGGGTATTTATTTTTTTTTAAATATTTTTTTAAAATAACTTAAAATATTGAGCTAATTTTTCTCAAACTCAAACAAATATTCACTGACCGTCGTTTTCAAATTTAAAGAAACGGTATCTGCACATAACTTAAAAAATTATGTAAAAATTTATTGCTTGGGAATTCTTTCGTAAAAAATGGTAAAATATTTTTAGACTTAACACCAGTGAAATTAACATATACGGCTTATAATCGCTCTGATATACGAACAAAACACCATTTTTTAATTTCTTGCAGTTACTGCGTATTTAATTGAGGGTGGCGGTACAAAACTAGCATTTATTTTTACCTTGCTTCGAGTTTCTCTTCTTTCGGGCTCACTTTCTCCCTTGGCTGCAACAGTTTGGATTTTAACTCTGTGAAGCTTGGAAGTAAAGGAGTCATTGACTTGAAACTCGTGAGAAGACTCAATCTCTTTGGTTTTGGGCGTTTTTATTAATATACGTTGTGTAGCTTTACCCATTGCGAGTGACTGTAAAGCACGGATGAGATCTCTGCAAATGAAAAATATAATAAAAATGTAAAACAATATAAAAAAATATATAATTTGTGGAGTAAAAAACACAAAAAGTTCTTTACAACTCACAAAAATATGACATTAGTATCAGATTTTAATAAGTACTCTTATTCCATGCTTATATTTAATAGTGAATTAAACAAAATATAAAATATCTTAAGTCGTGTATGTATCTGTTGTTGTGTGTATGCGGGCGCGTTTTCTAGTGTATTATGGCCTTATTATTTAACAATTTTTATAATAACCTTACCTTTCTGGTATGTCAGACTCGTTTAAAATTTCTTCATAGCTAAGCTTCTCATGATTATTAAACAACATGAGAACTACCATTTGGTAAGTTGATACCTGAATAATGTGTTTTCGTGGTCCGAGACGCGAGCCACCTACTAAGCTTGTGGATGATGAACAAGCTCCTTCTGTTTCCTCTTTTCGAGGTCCATAGAACACAGCATTGAGATCGGCATTTCCTAGTTGCGGCTGCAGCGTCAGCTGCCGTCCACTATGTTTGGCTAGATAAAACCTAAAAGTTACGAAGTTATAAGAAACTTGAATTAAAAGATCCGATTTAACAATCCTAGTAACAATTCAATCTCCAGTGGCATATTAAAAATACCTAAAAGACGTTTTTTCTTCTCCTTAAAGTTCTGATTTTTTTTTTTTTAATCTTTATGACAGCTCACGAAGGATTATTATATATGTATATTATATCCTACGGATTATATATACATATATAGACCTAAGTACCAAAGTACCGTGAGTGCCGGGTTTTCCGGTGTTTAACCCATTTCATCCCAGTTGTTCCGTCAACGTTGTCCAAGCACTGAAACATGCAAATATTGCATTTCACAGCACCTTTTAGACAACGCGGTAGTGCCACCACGGACGTTATTTTTAAATAACTACTACCTAAAAGTGTCTCTCCGGCACTGGGAATCGAACCCGGATCGACGGGCCCGCGGTCCGAAACTCTGACCACTACGCTACCGGAGACACAACTAACTCTATATAAGCTTGACCTACTTATTATTACCAAAAAAACAAAATTTGTTATTTTGGCTTAAGACAAGTGGAAGAAAAAACTTTATTATTTTAAAACTAGAGTTTGCATGTCTGTATACAGATTTTTGATTTTAAAAATAATAAATTTATCTGGTTTGCAACTGAGTTTGGCGTATCTTGTATAAATTGGCAAAATTTTTGAATCAACTTTTTGTAAAATATTTAAACATCCTTATCAGTAGTTTAAGACACTTTATTACACACTGTTAACATATGCATTTCTTGATTCCAATAAATTTTAATGGAAACCTTATATACCGGGTGCCTACGAGATTACTTTCCGGCTGTCATTTTTTATTGCTTTATCAATAATAACGAAACAGGGTATGTTGAAACGACATTTTTATGCATATATGACAAGCTTTCCCGACTTCCGGTTTCACCGGAAATGACTGGTTGATTTTTAAATGGTACACTCTGTATATGTTTTGTTTTTTCGGATTCTACAGAATATATGTTATTAGGATTAAGTAAATAGAAATACAACTTTTTCTATTGAATTTTTTTCGTATCTTGCTTAGTTTTCGAGAAAAAAATAAAGTTTACTTAATTGCATCTCTGGACCAAACAAGGAGTATGGGGAAAAGTTTCTTTTGGAAATTCTTTTTTAAAATTATTTTTTTATTAACAATTATATGTAACAACAACAAATACTAAATACCATTAACATCTAAACTAACGAATTTCACTAAATTAAGTGTTGGAAATGACCCCCTTCGGCTGCAATATCACCGTCTGGCCGCCTCATTATTGAATTACGCGCTCCCCTGAAAATATCTGGCGTATTATGTCACATAAATTAATGAATCTATTCTTCATTTTCAATAGGAGTTTTGTACACCGAAATAAAACCAGAATCGAGATATGGGTCCGGATCATTTGATAAATAGACAAAATGTAAGAAAAACATTTTTTTTTAATTAAATCGCCCATAACTTTGTAAGCGTTAGTCGTAGAAAAAAATTGTAGGAAAAGAAAAGTTGTGTAACTAAATTTTTTACAAGATAGAACTGGTTAGAAGTCGCAAAATAGCAATAAACAAAAAAGCAAGGCCAAAAAGTAGTTTTTTTGCATAGATTTTTTGGACCCCTTAATTTCTTCGATAACCTTCATATTTGGCCAAATAAAACTTCATGTTTTGGTGAAACATCACGCCAAACTTCCTTAAAAACTGTTTCATCAGCATTTAAAAGTTTTTTGAAAAATTAAAATCGGGTTATTTCGGCGTTCTAAGCAATCGTTTAAAGTTATGAACAGTTACAGAGGGCATTATTTGCTTAAAAAATCTTAGTTTAAACAAATGAAAAAAGAAAATAATTTCATGTAAACCATGTGCAGAAGTTGATATGTATTATTGTTTATAGATTCGCCGTAAATGGCGGTCAACTTTGGCAGCCTATATCTTGACAACCAATCGGCCGATCGACGATTTTAATATATTAAAAGAAGCGGTTTTACGCATACTTTTAAACCATATTTTCAGTAAAATTTTTCATCAAAAATTCGTGTAGATAGTCAATTTGTTTATAAGCAAATTTTTTTTTCATGTATAAAACAATTGCTAAGGACGCCCGAATAATCCGAATTTCATTAAAAAAAAACATTAGAAAGCTCGAGATTTCTAGGAAATTAGATTGTAAAATTTTTATGCAAAAACTATTTAACAGAATTTACAGAAATTTAACGCGATGTTTCATCATGGTATGGTGTTCTTTTTGGCCGAATATGTTGACAATCATTTATTGGTGCTTATACACAGAAGTATTTACACACGTCCATAAGCAAAAGAAACAAAAAAAAAGAAAATAAAAAATGGGAAAGTGCAAAGACATTAGCTGTATAAAAAAGAAAACTATGGTACTATTCAAATAATAAGACACATATAAAGTAATATAGAATAGAAAAAATCGTTAATTTAAATTACACGAATGAAACAATATACAAGTACACAACATATAATTTAGCAAAGACAAACAACATGCCACATGTTAAAAATGGTTATTTAAAAATACTTTGTAACCAACAAGGCCTAACTGATAAAACTTTTTTTTTGGACAGCTTGCCCGGTAGATTTTTTAGCTGAACAGAAAGTTTATTATTAAATTAAATAGCCAGTCATACCGGACTATCCTGTGTGTACAGTGTACATCTTCATGTCGGGTGTATTCTTTAAGATAATATTTGATGAAGACAAGATTTTAAAGTATAAAAACTGACGACAGTCAGTATTTTAAAGTGTATAAAAGCACTCCTACAATCAGCCCTATATGGTAAGCCAGTAACAATCCGAACGGCCCTTCTCTGCATCCGGAAAACCTAAGCTGTCCCAAAGCTACTTATTAGAGAGTGGGACACCTGAGACACGCAATCAGCAAGGCTACGTAGTAGAAACACACTTGAGGCCAACCGTCTGCAGTAACAGTAGTCAGAATACTCTGTTGAAATCCTGAATCTAGGTATATACCAAGATAGTTGACCTTTGCCTCAGTTATCTGTTTAGGCACATCACGCGTTGAAAAAACTAATTTAAGTTTTTGTGGCATTAAGGTATAGCTTGTTACATGCAAACCAAGACTCAGCCTCCTTGCAAACAATCCAAAAACTCAGCATACTTTTTTCTGATGCACGAAATTGTTGTGTCATCCGCAAAGAGGGTATAATGGATGTATCAAACTGCAGTAAATCAGAGAATCAGTTAAAAAGAAACAAAAGAAGCCCCAGGACAGAGCTCTGAGGCTATCCCACATTTATTGCTCTCTTTGCAGGCTTCACATCAGCCTCAGTCTGAGTGCGACTGGAGAGATAACTCCTCAATAGGGATATGGTATTGTCATCAATGGTGTAGCGCTTTAGCTTTCGTATAAGTATGCAAGGCACAATCAAAAGCTTTACTTAAGTCACAAAAGCTGCTAGACACAAATTCCCGGTCCTCAATTTCCATGTTAATAATAATATATACCAAATACAATTGCTGAACCGAAAACAGTCCATTACCCATACGAAGTAAAGGGATAGGCCTGTAGTTGCTCACATCACTACTGAGGGTAAAATTTTTAATAAATGAAAGTATAGTGATGAGTCGACTTTCTGTCATATTTTTTGAGTAACCAATAATTTTGAGAAATTTTGTTTTTATTATAGTTTTCAGAAGTTATTGAAATGAAAGTATAGTGATGAGTCAACTTTCTGTCATATTTTTTGGGTAACCAATAATTTTAAGAAATTTAGTTTTTATTATAGTTTTCAGAAGATATTGCCTTACCTTCTAAAACATTCAAAAGCAGATAACGGGGCAGCTGGGATATGACATTTAGGAGTTGCACTTTGTGTGGGCCAAAATCCTGTAGTTAGAACACGCATAAATAAATCGACGCCACCTAGGTTGGCCTAGAAAAAAGTTTCAATTTAAAATAAAAAACCGTAAAACGTGTTATCACGCAAAATAAATTGTATTGGAATAGGAAATTTTCTTTTGGTTTTCCTGACGTTTTAGAGATTTTACATCATCAAAAATGTGTTTAGTGGTGCGCGTGATTGACGCACATGTATGGCACGGGTGTAACACGTGTAGTAGCACATGCAAGAGGCGCACGTACATATAGCGTGTGTGGGCGTATGTATGGAGTCTAGCATATGCCAAAATTTTGTTAAATTCTTTGAGAAGAAATATACGGATTTCCTGTAAGATAAATAAGATTCAATATACAGGAGTGTCTCAAGTTACATTCTGTAACTGGTATATTGGTACCTCTTGCTAGTGCGCATCTTGTATAAAATATTTATCTACAGTTAACGGAGAGAGACATAGTTTTAATCTAATTTTAAAAAATTTAAGTCTGCATTAACACCATACTAAATATTTTCTTTGAAAAAATTATATGACAAATATTTTTCTTTAACCTTTTATAGGCTTACAACACACGGTTTTGTGCTTTTATATAGTAAAAATGAGAATATTTTTTATATAGTATTCTTTATAATAACATTTTTTTAAATAAATTAGTTTAATCCACCTTTCCTAACATACAAACTAAAAAATAGAATATTTAAAAATAATACATGTTGATTGATTACTTACATCAGTTTTGGTAACATGTTCCTTAAATTCCTCCATAATAGTATTTGACACTGTCATATCCTTAAACATACCCTCTAACTTTGAAGTAAACTGGCAACCACATTCGGTCTATAAAAATATTATTTATAAAGCATTTAGTAAGTAAAGAAGGATTTATACAAACAAATAACAAAAATAAAAATAAAATAAAAGCTGAATATAGTTTGTTCCCGCAAGGCAATTATACATACAAATAACATATTATTAAAATAAGAAATAACTTTGAAGATCACCAACTTTTTACTGCTTGTTATTTAGAGGAAGAGTCAGTAAAATATTTTGAGTTGGTTATTTCAGAAGTCATGAAAATTTACCTACTGAATCTTTTAATACCTGCTGAACAATAAAATTGACTTCTTGCTACCCTCTAACCACAACTAACTATTCATCACAGCGAAAAACGTTCCCATGTGAGTGCAAGCAATGACGTAGAGAATACCTGTATATAGGTACAAATACATTTTCTGAATATGTGTGACGTTTCAACAAAAATAAGTAAGAGCCATTGTAGTTTACTGATTTTAAAATCTACAGTAATAAAGTTCATAATTTGTGGCCCTAATATACGGTCTCTCTCTCTTTCGCCCGAACATTGCTATTCAACCGTCTTGCTCACACTCACGCTTTTCGCTCTGGCATATGAAATTATGTATTCTGTACATATATTCTTGATATAATAATATATATATATATATATATATATATATATATATATATATATATATATATATATATATATATATATATATATATATATATATATATATATATATATATATATATAACATATTATTATGGTATATTAACAAAATATATGTGAATCCACTGCATTAAAATTACGGAGATTTTTTTAAAGTTTTTCTCATGGTATAGTATCAATTTGATGGTATTGTTAAAAGGTAGCAGCATTTAGAGATTTAAGTATTTTTGTTGATTAAAATTTTTCTTAAATATGTTATTTTTATTATTATTTAAATTTAATAGTTACGTAATATGCTAGAAATCAACTGAGTAGATTGTAGTATAATTTGCTTAAATTTTTTGTATCGGTTTTTGCATTTACTGTTTTTTCTCGTTTTTGTATACATATCATTTCCTGAAATTCTCTTTTTTTTGGATTACTTTCAGTTTTCATAATTTTTGTGTTATTGAAGTCAAATGAATAGTTTTGTTCTTGTGTGTGATTTGTGAGGGCTGTTTTGTTTTTTTCTCGTATTTGTGGGCGTCTGTTTTTCAGATACTGGCTATTTTGCCCAATGTACACATTTTGGCAGTTTTTACTAGGGATCTCATAAATTATATTACTTTTTTTATTTTTGTCAATTTTGTCTTTTAGATAACTGAAATTTTGTTTAAGAAGTTTGTGCCCCTTATGAGCCACTGTTATATTTTCTTTTTTGAATAGTTTTTGCAGGTTTTCAGATAATTTTGGTATGTATGGTAAAGAGAGATGAGTTGTTTTGGCACTATTTTTTTGAGGTTTTGGTGTACTATTATAAAATTGAAGAATCCTTTTTTTAAAAATAGAGTGTATAAGATGTTCTGGATAATTATTTGATCTTAATTTTATTGCCCTATCGGCAAGACCTATTTTAGAAGAAAGGCAATCGAAAAAGCCAAAAATGCCTTAAGATCAAATAATTATCCAGAACATCTTATACCTCTATTTTAAAAAAAAGGGTTCATCAATTTATAATAGTACCAAACTTCAAAAAAATAGTGCCAAAAACCCATCTCTTTTACCATACATCCAAAATTATCTGAAAACCTCAAAAACTATTAAAAAAAAAATATAACAGTGGCTCATAAGGGGCACAAACTTTAAACAAAATTTCGTTTCTAAAAGACAAATGGAAAAATAAAAAAAGTATAATTTATGAGATCCCTAGTAAAAACTGCCAAAATTGTAATTGGGAAAAGCCAGTATCTGAAAAAAGACTTAATCCACAAATGACAAAAAAAAAAACAGGCCTCACAAATCACACAGAAAAAACCATTTATTTGCTTCAATAACAAAAATTTGAAAACTAAATAATCCAAAAAAATTTCAGGAAATGATAATGTATACAAAAACGAAAAAATACAAATCAAAAACCGATACAAAAATTTAAGCAAATTATACTACAATCTACTCAGTTGATTTCTGCAATTCTAACTAATTAAATTTAAATAATAATAAAAATAACATATTTAAGAAAAATTTTAATCAACAAAAATACTTAAATCTCTAAATGCTGCCACCTTTTAACAATCCATCAATTGATATATACCATGAGAAAAACTTTAAAAAATCTCCGTAATTTTAATGCAGTGGATTCACATATATTTTTTTAATATACCATAGATGTCCTGTCGTGAATTATTTACAAAGAAATAAATTCCTTAATTTAATATATATAAAATATATATATATATATATATATATATATATATATATATATATATTAAAAATTTTATATATATATATATATATATATATATATATATATATATATATATATATATATAATATTAAATAATTCATAAAGGGAAAAAATGTAATTTTTGGAGGATATGGGTCAAAAAAGTGAAAAAAAAAATTGGGTCAAAATTTAACGTTTCTTTATTTCTTTTGGGGGGGCCCCAACTTTTCTGTCAATCCCCAAATTTTTTTTGGATTTTTTTAATTTCTTTTGGGGAGTTTTTTTAAAATAATAAAATTTTCTTTTTCCCAATTTTTTTGATATTTAATATAAAATTTAAAAAATTTAAATAAAAAAAAACAAAAATTGTTTGGTTTTTTTTTTATTAAAAAAAAGTTGTACTTCCCAAAAAAAAAAAGGCTAAATATAAATAAAAAAAATTTTATTTTTGCAATTTAGATTTTTATTTTAAATTTTAGTAAAAAACATAAATTTATTGGGTTTCATTCCGTTATTAAAATATTTGGGTACTTACTTTAAAAAAAATAGGAAAATATTTTCTAAGAAACAATTATTATGTTTTAAAACAGCACTTTTTTATTTTGCTTAAAGAATAAGATTTCTGGTTGCACACATTCCGTTTTTAAAAAATTTTACATTTGCCACGTTTGTGGTAAATTTAAAACATATCGGCATATTTTCCGATTTAAAAACAAACAAAACTATCGCTGCCGGGCCGGTGAGCAATATTACAACTGACTTTACTTCAGGCACCATGATGGTTTGTTGCCAATTGTTTTTTAACTTTTTAACTGGGGGAAAAATTATTATTATTTTTTTTATTTGTAGATTGATTTAAAATTTAGTTCATTTTTTTACCAAATGAATCTACTGATAAGTGATTAAGACGAAAGTTTCCAATTCTTAAGATTTTTAGAAATAATTGCATCTAAAGTTCGAACTTTGACATCGTTTAGACAAAAATCTGTCAAGTTTGGACACATATGTCATATAAACTTTTTGACTTGTTTTGAGCTCTACTATCGCCCATTTAAATCGTGAGCATCATACTTTTTACACTTGTATATGTATTTATATATACATATATACCATGAGATAATAAACTAAAAGTATCTTACCTTTAGTTTTGATATCATATTCTTTTCCCAATCGTCACTTACGGACTTGTTAAGAAGCAAACGTTTAGCTAGATGTTGTTTATAGTATCTTTCAAACACATCTTTTTCTTGCAAAAATCTAAAAAGCACCATTGATTTATCCAGCACCAGTTCTATATCTTGCTCTGACATCTATAAATATATATGTATATAAATAAAATATAAATTCTCTTAAACCTTAAGAACTGTTAACTTACCCCTTTTACACCCTTCTTTAGTTTATCATCAATAAACAAAGACAGGTATTCGGGAGACTTAGGATTAAGATTCAAGAAATGTTCAAAATCTGATGCAATCATTTGTTTAAAGATTTTATCTTTATTAAATGAGTTGTTTAAGAAATGATCGAATCCATCCTTAAGGTCTAACAAAGATTGCACAAAGGTTATAGCATTTGTGCCCGGCTGATGTTCTTCTTCCTGTACTAAGGCTTTACCCTGCTCCCTGAGATAATGACTAACACAGTCTGCCATAGTTTTTAATCCATCTTGAACTCGGCCAAATATCTTATACATGCAAGCCAGATCTTCAGTCTTCTGATGTCTCAACATGTGGACTACACCGGAATTTTCCATCTAATGTAAATAAAAATTAAAAAGGAATTATAATAAACTTTTATTATAGCTGTATTAATAAAGGTTTTTTAATTGCGAGTATTTAGATGGTTTAATGTTAAATATTTTTATATTTATATCAACAGAACAAATGGTAGTACTATTTTTAACCGAAAAAAACGGAAAAAAAACCAAGACAAAAAACACATCAAATAATTATATTCTATTTTGTTTATCTGATGACAAATTCTGACGGTCCAGTAAAAATACTTCAACTTTCGTAATTTTAAGTTTCTTTTAACTCCTAAAATAAAAGCTCTGGTGGTGGTTCAAAATATAGGGAAAAACTCTGTACAGGGTTATCCAACGAGGACTAGACAGGCCGCTTTTTTGACTCTACCTGTACATATAAAAAAAAGTGAAATAGCCATCATTTATAATTTTTTCCTCCGAATCCGCAAATGATTAATGTAAAATAATTGAACATCAAATAAAACTGCTAGGGGTCATTTTGATATTTTTTTAAATGGAATGCCATATTTTTTTATGTGATTATCCGATTCCTCGTATATCTTTTGATCTTAAATAATATTTTTTTAATTCAAAATGGTCCATTTTCTGCACGTTTAAATCGAAAAAAAATTCGTCTACCGTGTCATTAACACCTGAAATATTGATACAGATACCTGTTCACTCTTTAACGGTAGTGTCATTCAGACAACTAAAAAAATAAAGTTTAAATGTTGTTTACTTATATTTTTCATGAATTAGGAATAAATAACGTTAAAAAATGAAACCTTCATTAGAAGACCGTCTACACATTGTAAAATTATATTACAAAAGCGGATAAAATGCTCGATAAACGCAAAGAAGATTTTTCGAGAGTTTTCAGAGACGCATTTCAGTGGATACAATTCTAAGAATTAAGACTCTATTTATAGAAACAAAAACATTGAAAGATAGGCGAAGAAATATAAGAAGACAAAACATAAGAAATCGAGCAATTGTTCAATATTTTAGGATAAATCCGATGAGTTCTATTCCGCAGGCAGTACGAGAAGTAAGGTAGGGTTTAGAGCTCCGAAGGGTCACTTTAAAGTTATTCCCGTTCTCGTCGCTTTGTTCCAAATTTAAAAACGTATGGGTGGAGCGTAGAGAGAGAAAGGCTTAATCGCGGACTCTTTTGGTATAACGTTCCTGGCTTTTTCTTCTTTAAATCGGACTCTAGTATATTTGAATGGCCGTTACAACGAGTGGATTGGCCGTAACGGAACCCTTAATTGGCCACCCAATAGCCCAGATATCACACCAATGGATACATTTTTATGGGGCCATTTAAAAAACATAGTTTATCAACGGCCCAATAGAAATATCGATGAGCTACAGCAAAAAATTGTGAATGAAATTGACAGACTTAACCAGGATTACAATATTATAAGGGACTCTCTGGAAAGATTAAAAAGGGGGCATCAGTCCTGTTTCGAAAACAACAAAGGACATATCAAGCATTTATATTATTAAGATGTCTGGTGTTCTTAGTTTTTTCTTATGGAGTATTTGTTTTATATGTTATATTGTTTTTATATTTGTTTTTGTATCTATTCTACAAATAGAGTCTTAATTCTTAGAATTGTATCTATTGTATTACAATGTGTAGACAGTCTTCTAATGAATATTTCATTTTTTAACGTTATTTGTTCCTACTTCATGAAAAATATAAACAACTTTTAAATTTTATTTTTTTAGTTGTCTGAATGACACTACCGTTAAAGAGTAAACAGGTACCCGTATCAATATTTCAGGTGTTAATGACACGGTAGACGAAAATTTTTCCGATTTAAACGTGCAGAAAATGGACCATTTTGAATTAAAAAAATATATCAATATCAACATAATCACATAAAAAATATGGCATTCTATGTAACAAAATATCAAAATGACCCTCAGCAGTTTTATTTGATGTTTAATTATTTTACATTAATCATTTTCGGATTCGGACGGAAAAATTATATATGATGGCTATTTCACTTTTTTTTATAGAAATACAGGGATAGTCAAAAAAGCGGCCTGTCTAGTCCCCGTTGGATAACCCTGTACATATATCGGCAAGTGTACGCTTGGCACTTTCAATGCTGTCTGACGATTAAAATAAAAAAAAAACATGAAAAATGCGTTACATGGTTTATGGATGGCCCCAGAGGTATGTGTTAAGCAAACAACGAAAAATATAGCTAATGCTTATTCAAATAAGCTAAGAACATGCGTCTTTTTATGCAATTACAAATTTATTATCCTAAAAATATGTTTTTAACATTTTTTCTTCGCTTCTTATACTTATTATATAGATAATTTATAAAGGTAACTTAAGTTACAAAGAAACCCATATCTTTGAAGATGTGGTTAATAAAATAGTACACTCTTAACAATGTGAAATAGTTACAGTAACAAAATGTGTTTTATACTTCACATATATTTTTGAATAGTAAAGATAACACAATAAACACGAACTTACGGTTAGACATTAAAAAGGACATAACGCGTAACTAAAGTTGATACTTTCTGTTGCCAGCTTGAAAAAAAAAAAAAATTTCTTAATAAAATTGCCTTTAAGTTCTATATTTATTATAAAAAATGGGCATAAAAATAAATAGGTTAATGGATTTGGTTTTAAAAAATAAATAATTAGAAGATAATTTTGCAACATAAACCCTTTTTTATTTATTTTTATTTAGTTAAATACGTTCCGCATTGCTACATTTCGCCCGCAAAGGAAATTTCGCGGGCGGAATGTGGCAATGCTGCTTCAACGCGCGTAGGAATTTTACAACCAATACAACCTGTCCGTTGATAAATGGAATGAACAGATTACGTGTAGTGCGACGTTACCTTGAGTTTCTTTAAGTGCTTTGTGGTGTTTTTATTAAAACTATCTGTTAAAACTATTTACAAACTTATATTAAAAACTCTAAAATGGTGCGTGAATGTGTTTTGTGTAAAAATTGGACTATTTACACGAAGATGTGTCTTTTCATAGGTAAGTTAGATTCTGTTCGCTAGGCAATGTTTTTATAAAGGTCAGTGGCGTAGAATTACAATAGCCTGAAGGAAAGACAAGACCAAAAGTAATTTATGCATTGTACTTGTTTTATTTTATTAGAATATTATTGAATTTATTAGTTTGTAAGTAGGTTTATAATATTGTGGGGGAAATTATACAAAAGGATCATCTATTTTAGGTTTCCCTCAGATCCAATGCCAAGAAACATCTGGTTTTCTCTTGTGGAAATTGAAGAGGGACAACGTTTACCAAAGCACCCCGTGCTATGCTTGGACCATTTTGATCCACAGGATATTTTGGTTAAGGCAAACAATAGCAAATATTTAAGGCCTGGAGCCATCCCAACTATCATTGTTAATGATAAGAATTCAATGGATCTTACCAAATTAATCCTAATGAAATTCTTTAAAATTCGTATACGTTGTTAAACAATAAAAATCCTGGATGAAGCAAAAATAAATGGAACAAGGAGTATAAATACCAAAACTATTTTATTTAGGAATGAGTAAGAAAATATATAGGAAGGTATTCCAATCCTGCAATGCATGATGGAAAATGTTTTAAGCTTTCGCCACGAGTGTGTCTTGCACACTAAAGTATTTTCATCCTTGTTTTTATTATTGCGGAAGTTCGGATAAAAATACTTTAGTGTGCAAGGCACACTCGTTGCGGCGCGACCGCTTGACACATTTCCCATCATGCATTGCAGGATTGGAATTCCTTCTTATATATTATCTTAGGAAAAAGTAGATACATTTTTTATTTTTGCCTCATTTCTTATATTTTATGTTATTTTTTGTGTACCTAATTATAATAAAAAGTATCCCCAGTTTTTGCCTTTTTTTATTAATTTGTGGCCCACATTATTCTGAATTTATAGGAGAAAAGTAATTTTGTTTAAATAACCAATGTACCAAAAATATTTCGTTTTTTTTTTTGGAATAAAATATTTCATAACTATTTATGTTGCTAATCAATAAACTAAAATTAAAAAGATCACCATAATTAGAACAACTTAAAAATTAATATTTTTAATAAATTTATATCTAATCGAAACTTCTAACATAAACCATACGTCACTGGTCGAAACTGCAAGGCTTTGTACCATATTGCCTTGATCTTTCCTAATTTATCTTCTATCCTTTTCCTCTTATATGATTTTATTGATAATATGTGGGACAAAACAAAGTGTCACCTAAGAATGAAATGTTAAGTCTTTTCTTTCTTTCATCTGAGATACTTCATAAAATTGAGTAACCATTTTGGAGTTTTATTATGCACGGTTTGTGTACTTTTTGCGCACAACCCACTGTCCATTTTTTGCAATGCAATAGGTTGGGTGAAGAAAGTACACAAATTGTGCATAATAAGTTCCCAAAATGAGTACACAATTTTATGCAGAATTAGTTTATTATGTAGAATTTAGTTACTGTAACCATTTCACATTTTAAAGAGCTGAAATTATGCACATTTTAAAATTACCAACTCCAAATATCCTATTAAAATCATATTTTATGACACAAAAATACTTTATCCAAATTTTATATGACTAATTTATGTAAACTAAACTTGTTCATTTACTTTCTTAATGCCAATTCATTTTATACCACAGCGTTTTATAAAATTACAGCGAGTTTTAATTTAGACATTTTAACTGTTTGTATTTTGTTTTTTAAAATATTTAACATGTTGATTATTACACGATTTTTTTTTAACCTATAAAAGAATTTAGCTTTTGTTATCCTACCTCTACAATTGTTTTCATGTGCTTTTTAATTAGTTCTTCCTCAACTACTTCCACTATTCTGGATTCAGTTGACTCATCTAGGTAATGTTTAGCTCTATCGGATTCTTCATTTATTCGAGCTTCTACTTTCTTTATGTAGACTGATGCACTATTTTCAGCTAAAAACTTTTGACTTTCGACCTAAAAAAATATAAGGGAAGGTACTTATAAGGCAACCAAAGTACTTTTAAAGGAGATTTTTTTATATAACAATATGTCAAACATTATTGCAAAACCCATCTCTAGAAATTATTTGTTTGAACGGCACCAACAATTTAAAATTTTTAAAATTAATCATTATACATACAATCATGTTTAACTGAGGCGGTATGTGGTATCTTAAAATATTTAATGTAAATTTAAAAAAAACCCGTCCTACACAGAGTTATACATCTTATGCAAATGTAGTACTATCTGTTAAAATTTGGTTTCTGACATTTATTCAGTAAGGTCACATTTATTTTTCAATCAACGTTATATACGAGCTGATTGAAATAACAGAAGCTAGAAAACTTTCATGTTTCTTTGTAATTATATCACTGGCGGTAAAAAACATTAAATGATTTACATTATTATTTGGGCCATTTTATAAAAATAACTTTTTCTGACGCTTTAAAACAGATTTTATTGTGAAAATAAAATTAGTAAAATTATAAACTCTTAGACTTGATATTTTGAAAGAGACGGGACGATGGTATGCTGATAACATGCTATGTGTCATTATATCCTTAAATAAATGACAATTTTTCAAAGGTACATTTAAACTTACCTACTTACTTAACACTTACCTTATAAAACTCGGCAGACTGTTGTAAAAAGGGACGTTCAAAATCTTCTTCATACACTGCTCTAGAATTTATACCTAATACCATCAACATCTGACATGCATTTTTAATAGAAATACGATCAACTTTTTCACCTCGTCTTTCTCTCATAACCATTTCTAATAGAGTTTCTCTTAAATGATCACGAATACAACCATGTCTTACAACCTTAAAAAATTAAAAAAGTTCACTATTACCAATATTAAAAAAAAATTAACTATCATACCTGATCTCTAAAAATAATTAGACCTAAATTATAGACGTTATCAACATCATTCTGTTGCACATACACTCTATCCATATACATGAGTATATCACGAATCATCACCATTGAAGTTTGATGGTCATTCCAAGCTTGATTTAAAGTCATTAAAAAATTATTATGTAATGATTTTAAAACATCTTCTCGGACCTAAAAATATTAAAAAATTACTTAATAGGTGGAATTTAAACATTTCTTCACATCAATTTTTTTTATTAATATCATCCTGTCAAAATATACCAAAGAATGTGCTTCTGCAAATGATAATTTGACACTAAGAACTGAAATAAAGAGTAAAATATTAGAATATAAAGAATAAACGTAATAAGGTTTATAAAAAGTAAATTAAAAGTAAAGTAACAATGTTGTAAACTTAAATAGTATGGCAATTAGGGCGACAGTAAAAAGCAACCTTTAAACGGAAAAACAAAAAGTAAATCGATCAAGTCGAAAAGCAGTCTCCGGTAAATCGTTTTTCGCAAATATATGATTTCAAACCCACTTAGATAGATCCAGTTAAAGTCTATAAGGTTTTAAAGTGAAAGTCTTGTTGTCTTTTTACCCTGTATGGTACACATTTGGTTAGGACCTATTATTGAGCTCTACATATCAAGTCTTAAATTGAAGGTTTTGGAGTCTTCTTTCTAAGTCCGTATAGGATTGTTTTTGCGTTTTTTAAAATCCAACATGGCGGTCATAAACCCTGTTCAGTGAACTTTTTCGCGGTTTCAAATCGAAGGTCTTAAGGCCCCCACAGACTACGGTTATTTTCATCAATTCGTATAGCGGCGATTCGGAACGACGCGGCGTGTTGAATCGCCGAACTGTTTTGCCCACACATTACATGTAATTTGGACCGTTTTTTTTTGTGCGTCCTACGGTTAAGTCATAAAGAGAAAGCATTTTAAATAAAAATAACAAGTATAAACTTGTGCCACTGTTCCTTTGGCTCCATTCATGCAAAAAACCCCGTCAATTTTGAATAAAATCCCCACAAACTATCAGTAGGAACGCCACAAGTCGAACCGTCGTTCCAAAAATTAAGCGGCAGCAGAAATTTTTACCGACGATGCGGCACGACGGTTTTGCCCCACAGATATCGGTTTTGAGCATATTTTACACGTCGTTCTGAATGGCGGCGATACGAATGGATGAAAATAACCGTATTCTGTTGGAGCCTTTATCTTTAGTTCATTCAAAACGCGAGTCCTGGGTACCCAATTTCGCTGCAAGTGAAGACTACCTTTAGGGTACGTTTTTTGGGTCGCTAATTACGAATTTTGGGGTCCCGCAGCTCGAAAATTCTGACATCACCCTAAAAATGCAAAAAACACCCTTTCTAGGAGTTTTTTTTAACGAAACTCTCATAAAAAACTTATGAAAATGCTCTTTGGGCACCTAGCAAATACTTCCAGGGTACGTTTTTGCCTCAAATTTTGGATAAATAGCTATTTTACGACCAAATTTCCCTTCCCTAAGGAATAAGGATCCCTTGCATCCCTTTTGGGGGCTTAGAAAATATCCAATTCGAATTAAAAGTAAAACAATGAGTTTAAAGGAATTTCCTTTGTATTTTTCTTTATTATACCCAAAAAATTGTTTACAAAAAAGTATCATCAGATGTTTTTACCCTATTGACGAGCAAAACTACCCCTAAAACATGATAAAATAAAAAGTGCGCCAAAAAATATTTTTTTTTTACATTTTGCTTAGATTTTGAATAAAAAGCCATTTAAAAAACTAGGGGTGACGCTGGGGTTCAAAGGTTTTGGGACCCCCAAATTCTAAATCAGTGACCCAAAAACGTACCCTGAGAGTATTTTCTAGGTGCCTAAAGAACATTTTTATAAGTTATATAAAAAAAATCCATAAAAAGAATGATTTTTGCCCTTTTAGGGGTGACACCGGGGTTTCAGGGTTTCGGGATTCCGAAATTTGATAAGAGTATCTTCTAGGCGCCTAAAGATTTTGTTTAAAAAAAAACCTTAAAAAGGGTGTTTTTTTGCATATTTAGTAGTGATACCAGAATTTTCGAGCTACGGTACCCCGAAATTCGGAATCAACAACCCAAAAAACGTACCCTGAAGGTAATCTCCACTTGCAACGAAATTTGGCACTCAGGACCCGCGTTTTGAATGGACTAGTTGTATCAAATTTAATGTGGATGTCAAAAACTCCGTTTTTGGAATTTTCCTGTGCACCCATGTTTGGAAAAATATTTTTTACTATGTATTACAAAACCACGTACCTCTAACTTTTTGCAAAAGACGGCTGCAACACCTGTTAAATACCCAACCGCTGTGTTCACACATTGCGTTGTGGTTGGGCCCAGTAGGATCTTTTGGAACATGCGCTAGAGTTGCTGGTTATCGGCAACTCTTGTTGCCACCGTATGGAACGGGATCCGAAGCTAAGATGAACACAAGGCTTTAACTCAAGGTGTTAGCATACCGTGCTGATGAGTGAATGACATGCAGTGCCTTAAACAGGTGTCCCCAACGGTGCCTCTGAGATACAGGGCGACCTCTCAGAGTATCTAGCCTTACTGCGGTAATGCGGGGCTTTGCCGTGGTGGACTATTACTTCCCTAGCTCCAAACAGAAAGCGGACAGAACCGCTGAAAAAAGTGACAAAGGTGCCCTGACCGAAACTCATAAATCCGTTTCGAGAGCTGCCACTCAAGGTCACAAGCAGACAAAGGTGCGCCGACCGAAACGGTTGAATCCGTTTCGTAAGGTGCCCCTGAAGTCACCGGCGCCTGTGTCACGGGGAAGGGCTAATCCATCCCGAACAAACAGGTGCTTAGGAAGGGTTCCCTGAATCCAAACAGAAGGCGGACAGAACCGCCTTCATAGGAAAAAGGTTCCCTGGCTTTAAACAGAAAGCGGATAGGACAGTTTTCATAGGATAAGGCCGGAGATGCGGCATCAGAAAGAACATCTGGTTCCTGTAACAAGGACCTGGTAGCTACCCACGTCACTAGACCGGGTGAGGAGGGCATGATGGATCTAATCCTCTGCTCGTCATACTCTCCAGAAGACAGGGACACCAGGACACATCAGAACACATTGTGCTCGTGTCCGGTAGCGACACGAGTAAGAGGAGATGTAAGAACTCTCTCTCAATCTGGTATCGGATTCATTAGAAGTCCGATCCTATTGGGAGGAATATAAAAAGGTGTAAGCCACAATAGACCGAGCGGTCGCAGTGGAAGGCGTAAAAAGTCCACTCACTTTAAACCTACCTACCTACCTACCTTACTTGTGTTATAATTTTACAAATTTGTATAATATTTCATAACATTTCTTGGTTACAGGGAGGATTATCCCATTTTTATTTTTTTTTAAATAGGTTTGATTAGTAAGGTATTTAAATCAAAGTTAGTGATATTTTCGGTCTTAACCTGCATGGAGAAATTATACTAAAAAAATTTTTCCAAGCTTTTTATAAAACATTATTATTATCAAGTTAAAGTTCAGCACTTCAAATACAATGATTAAGTCAAATTACGATACTGGTTTTCGGGAAAAAAAACCTATTTTTATTATCTTTTTAAATTCATTATAGTAGTTTCAATCTAAAAACTATTTTTTATGTATTTATATTTAAAAAAAAGATTTAAAGACCTCGTTTGGACCTATTCAAGTGGGTTTGGACCCGTATTTTTACCAAATAAGTTCGTTTTAACGAAGTTTTTTAACTGCCAGCAGCAGCAGCATACTTTATGACCTTTGACTTGAGACTTTATTGACCTTGATCAGACCTACCCAAGTGGGTTTGCACTGATATTTATGATAAAAAAGTCGTCTTAACGAAGCTTTTGACCGCCAGGTTGGATTTGAATAGAGCGAAAAAAAATCCAATACAGACGTACAAAGAACACTCTGAGACTTTCAATTTGAGATCTTATAGACCCCTATTGATCCTATGCAAGTGGGATTTAACTCGTATATAAAAAAGGTCGAATTAAGAGAGTTTTTGACCACAGTATTGGATTAAAAAAAAACATACTGACTTACAAAGACATCACAAGACATTTAATTTTAAACTTTATAGACTTTAATTAGATCTATTCTAGTGGGTTTCAACTCGTATATATTATTTGCAATATAATTCGATTTAACGGGGTTTTCATCCGCCATTTAATTTTGAACAACTTTTCTGTTAACTTATATGTACTAGTGATGTAACGAATGTCATTTTTTGAACAATCATGAAAGCGAATATTCAGTTTTTGTTCAAATTTGGAGCAAAAATCTGATAAAAATTTCATAGAATTTGTTTTTGTTTTTTTATCTTGGGACGAGTCCACGAAGGTTGATGCCTAAGTACTAACGTACCATGGGTGTCTTGTTTTCATTGCATTATAAATTTTTTGTCTTATAAGTTTTATTAAAAATTTAATTGTTAAGCTTCATTGCCCAAAGTAAAGTAAATAAATAAATAATACCAAATGAAAAAGTGGAGATTGATAATGTGATTACGAGGTTAAGTTACTTTTTCTTGTAATAAAAAAAAATAAGAAATGAATGGATTTTGATTTTATTAACATACTATTATCTCCAAATTGTTTTTTTTACATTCATATTCGCAAAACATTCGAGAAATTTTGCGAATGCGAATATGCAAAAATATTCGAATATTCGCGAATGCAAATGCGAATATTCGTTACATCACTAATATGTACCGGGTGTCCAAATAAGAAAGGGCGCCGGCTGTATCTCGGAAACTATGTATCGCACATTGTTGGGGAAAAATTATTCTTAGTTAAAATGGTCAAGAGAAATGTCTGAAAATTATTTTTAAGTTTCTAAAACTACGCGCGATAGCACAAATGCAACGGTAAATTAAAAAACTTACTTTTTCTCCAAACTTAGCTAGTATTAGGTACAATTTTGATAACATCAGCAAGAACTCTAACCAATTCTGCATCAGTTTGGTTACGAACTTTTTGTCGTATTTTCAATAATGAGCTCGAGGAAAGATGATAAAAAAATGTAACCTTCAAGTAGCTCTATCTCCTACATCTTTAATTGAAAGTGGTTTAAGTGGGTACTTGTTTGAAAGATGTTCTTTTAAATGTCGTCCTTTTCGGTGTCGGCTAGTTTGTAGTTTACCAACTGGAGGGCGTTGATTAAGAAAAACTCTTTTTTTTATATTTTCTTGGGAAAGTTAAATACGACGATATATTTTTTTATTATAGGTTTGGAAGAGAAAAAAAATACCTACACTTTAACGAAAACCGCGTTTTGATATCTGCATTCGTTTTCTAGTTATTTCAAAATAACCTAGTTTTCATGATAAATAATATTAACAATCGATCAAAAACAGTCGTTGTGACATAGTTAAAGAATTATTACTGTAAAACAAAAAAAACTGAAAACTTTGTATTGTATCCACTGGAGAACAGAACGCACAATCGAAAACATAAAAATGCCATAATTGGGGCATTTATTAATTCAAATTTAAATATTTGTCAAGTAGACTTAAAAATAAAAACAAGAACAAAAGATAATTGTTAATATTATTTATTGTGAAAAATAGATTATTTTAAAATAACTCGAAAACGAATGAAGATAGGGTAAATCCGGGAGAGACGGCCCAACGGGTGAGATGGCGCTTTTCAATATTTCCCATAATTTTAAATGCACGTTGCTGTTACCTTAACCACCTGTTTTTTACATGTGACGGGTATCGTGCTTCATTTTTGGTTGATTTTTATGAAATTTTGGGTAAGTTATGTTAAAAAAAATATTTTACAGACATGAAAAATATTTAAGGCCTATAATAAAATTACTTTCTTAACTCGTCATTGTATTTTATTATAAGTTTCTTTGAGGTTATGTTCACGTACTGAATGTTTCTTAATTGCCTCGAGCATTCTCGATATTAGGTGGGCCATCTCTCCCAGACTTTTGGGATAGATGGCCCCCCTGTGTAGGTTTATTTTGTATCGTATATTTTTGACGTGAAGATGGTTTTGGTAGGCGCGTGTCAATAAAGTTTTTACTTCTGTCGTGTAGCCTTAAGGACACCCTATGTTTTTTTTTGTTCTAGAATCATGCCAACAAAATATAATAGAAAAGGGACGGTGCAAAGAGGCAAGTGGACTGAAGAAGACCTGGTTAAGGCTGCAGAAGCAGTCAGAAATGGTATCATGGGCGTAAGACAAGCGTGTCGCACTTTTAATAACATTCCTCCTTCAACTTTTCGGAGACGAAATAAAAATAATGATTTTATTAAAAGAACTCTTGGGCCACCCTCTGTTCTTGGAATCCAGAATGAATTAAAAATAAAGTTCCACATACAAAAACTACAAAAACACGGGTTTGCACCAACCCGTGAATGTGTCAGAGCAATGGCGTTTCACTTGGCAGAACAGCTTAAAATTAAAAACACATTTAATAAAGACAAAAAGCTTGCCGGCTATGATTGGTTAAATATGTTTTTACAACGAAACCCTGACTTAAGTGTTAGAAAAGCTGAGGGTGTATCACTAGCTCGCTGCAAAGGAATGAATAAAGCAGAAGTCTCGACGTACTTTAATTTACTGGAAACAACATTAAAGGAAGCTGGTATTATAAACAAGCCTGGTCACATATTTAACATGGACGAGACAGGTCTTCAATTAAATAATAAGCCGGGTTATGTTATTGCAGAGAAAGGCTCGAAAAACGTTGCTGCAATTACATCATCAGAAAAGGGCGAAACAATAACAGTGATTTCGTGTTGTAATGCAGAAGGTTTTTACATACCACCTGCTTGTATTTTTAAGGGTAAAAATAAAAAAGCCGAATTTGAAGATGGTATGCCTCCGGGCTCAGTTGTATATATGAACGAAAAATCAGCTTATATTAACACTGATTTAATGTTTACCTGGTTAAAGTATCACTTTATTCCACGTAAACCCGAAGGAAAGGTACTGCTTCTAGTGGATGGTCATGCCAGCCATTGTAATTCTGCAGAAATGCTTGAGTACGCCGATGATCATGGTGTTATTCTTTTTTGCTTACCTGGCCATACCACGCAGTTTCTTCAACCCCTGGACAGGTGTTTCTTTAAGAGCCTTAAAGCATATTTTAATAAAGCTTGTAATACATTTGTAAAAACAAACCCTACTAGAAAAATTTCTCGTTTGCAATTTGGACAACTGTTGTCGGAGGCGTGGTCGAAAGCAGCTACGGTTGATAATGCTGTGTCAGCTTTCAAATCAACAGGAATCTGTCCTTTTAATTCTGAGGCTATACCAGAATATGCCTACCTGGAGTCTGAAGAGGAGGAATTAAATAATATAGGTTAGTCTAAATTTATTGACCTAGATCTAAACTTAACTATTTTTTTTTTACTTTCAGGTAACGCAACCGAACCTGATAAAACCCCTCAAATAGCAGACCATGAAATTATATCTATATCAGCTTCGACTTCAGCCTTAGAACCAGAACCAGAACTAGAGTTGCCAAACACTGATCATCACAATCCTAATCAAAACACTCCCGAAACACTCCTCAACAAATTCTCTCCTGTGCCTAGCACCTCTTCAGCAGGCGTCCAGACAGTACGAAGAAGGGCAAAGCAAGTAGCAGCTGTATTAACGTCCCCAGACTACATAAAAAAAAGAAAATCTGCTGTTGTGCTCAAGAAAGAAGAAGAACGGAGAAAAGGGTTCAAACGAAAGACCTTAATGACAAAAAAGAATTTTAAAAAAATGAAAAAAGTAGAATCATCAACAGACGATGATTTGTCAGATGAGTTGGTAATTCACTCTGATGATACAGAAGAAGAAGAAGAAGACGAAACAGAATGTCTTGGGTGTGGTGAAAAATATAACGTTACCAGGAAAAACGACGATTGGATTAAATGTTTACATTGCCAGAGGTGGTTTCACGAAAGCTGTTCAAAATATTTAAACCTCTGTGACCTGTGTGGCAAAATATTATCAAAAAAAAGAAATTAAATAATAAAATATGCCATGGGCCATCTCACCCTACATGGTTGGGCCAACTAACCCATAGTATGCGGTAGAGTTGGCCCAGGTGACCATTTTATAAAAAAGCAAATTTTAGGCTACATATTTGACTTTTTGTGAAAATATTACTTATTACCTAATGTTATCTGATTTTTGATAATGAATATATATTTTGCGTTTAATTATCTCTTTGAGTTTTAATTTTACGTCATTTTAAAAAAAGGGGAGCCAACTCTCCCGGACTTACCCTATCAAAACGCGGCTTTCGCCTAAGCGTAGATATTTTTTTCTCTTCTAAACCTAAAATAAAACAATTTATCGTCGTAAACGAGTACCCACTTGAACCACTTTTGATTAAAGATATAGGAGCTAGAGCTACTGAAAGTTACATTTTTTATCATCTTGCCCCAGTCTTATTATTGGAAATACGACAAAAAGTTTTTAACCAAACTGATGCAGAATTGGTTAGAGTGTGAGTGTGGTTGGTGATGTTATCAAAAATGAACCTAATACTAGCTTATTTTGGAGAAAAAATAGGTTTTCTAATTTACCGTTGTGGTTGCGCCATCTCTTGGTAGTTTTAGAAAGTTAAAAATATTTTCCAGCTATTTTTCTTGACTATTTTTACTAAAAATATTTTTTCCCAATACTGTGTAATAAATAATTTCCGAGATACAGCCGGCGTCATTTCTTATTTGGACACCCGGTATTAAAAGGGCACCCCTTTAAATAGTAGCACTCAGCGGTTTTTTCATCTTTTAACCATAACCTTTAACGTTGTAGTTCCTTTCTATAGTACATAGTCAATAGCCTATAACTAGGGTCTTCTGCGATTATGAAGATACTTTTTTTTCTTTATAAAAATTATTATTAACGAGCTCTCTCTCTAGATTGTGACATGAATTTTAAAGGATCCAAGGAGGCACTAGATGCAAGAAATTGGAAAAAACTAAAAAGACATAACTTTAAAACTTTCATTTTTAATAAACCTTGTTAAATTGGAGCAATCACAAAACAATCAAAGCAGTCCCGCTGACCCAGCCCCTTATCTGGTCATTAATTATTATTTATTTTTTTAAATATTTTTCATTAATACAAGCAAAAATTTACATCACATTTAAATTGACTTATGTCCTTTAGCCTACAGCTATGGACAATTTATATAAATATGGGAAACAAGAAATATTTAAGCAGTTTATATTAAAAAAAAAAAAAACCAAGCAATAACCCTATTCTGCACGAAAATCCTCTCCGCCAAACAAATACGTTATTTCGATAAGTCCTACCTATTTAACCCTTACACCGACCTTTAAATTGTCGTATCACGCAACAGAGTCCAGAGAGTACCAACAACATGCTTTAAGCAGGTGTAAGAATGTACCTGTGCGATATTTATCTCTCTGTAGCATAATGGGTTATGAAGTCGCCAAGTCTACGTTTTCTCTTAGTTTAGGGAAATTGTGTACAATATGGCAACACCGCATGGGAGTGTCTGGGTATATCCCCCATCCACGAAGTCTTAACCCTCTAGGGCTTTGGAGCCACCCCCAAGCATCGTAGAGGTGTTTCGAGGCCAGATTCGAAATCAGCGCGGTCGAAAACCCCCGAAGAGTAACTATGATCTGGATTCTCGCATCCTTACATCTAGGGGTAATTTCGGCTAATTTTGTCCAAAATTCTCCCCGGGTATTGTAGGGGTGTTCCGAGATCATATTCGGAATCAGTGCCCTCAAAAACCCCCGGAAAGTAATTTTAACGGGATTTTAAATTATTTTAGCGACTTTGTATATTTTTGAAACAATTATGTATTTTCGAGAATGCACTTTAAGCACTTTGGGTCGATCAGCTCCCTCTTATATGTACAATGAATTCCTGTTACTTTCCTGGTCTATTAGTTGTGAATTAACGTTGTCATTTTAAAATTTATTCAATCTGGAATGCATACAGAGTATACAGATTAGAAGGAGAGAAATACTTTCTGGCTCAAAAAAGGATTCCAAGCTTTTTTGAAGCTGCTGAGGCTATGGATGTCATGTGTTTGTGCCAGTTAAGGTTCGCAACAAGTAACACCCGCAAGATTAAACGACTCTTTATTCTGCAGAACTCGGCCGCTCATATGTGGATGAGCATTGGCCGACTTTTTACGAGATAGCGAACATGACTACGTTTTGGAGTCCAAAATTACTTTAAGGTCTTGTGAAAGCGATATCTACATTGACCTGCGCTTTTTTTCAAATCAGAATTACGGAGTGGCTTAGAAAATTGAATATTAGAGTGAAGGGTACTATCGTCAGCAAAACTATGGATAGGATTGGTTATGAAAGAGAAAAGATCGTTGATGTGAAGAAGAAACAGAGTTAGTGCCAGTACTGAGCCCTGGGGCACTCCAGCATTATTTGAATAGAAGCTGGAAGAAAGACCATCCACAATACATATACGTCGATTAGAAAGGAATCTGGAGAGCCAAGAACAAAGCTTAGGTGGAAAACTGTAGGAAGGAAGTTTGTTAAGAAGTTTATCATGCCATACCTGATCAAAAGCTTTAGATATGTCAAGAGCAACGACGTGGGATTCACCAAGAAACTCAAGGGACTTGTTCCTGTTGTGTGAAACAAAGAAAAGAAGATCAGCTGTGGATCTTCTGTGACGGAATCCATATTGTCTGTCATGTAAAATTTTGTGTTTTTCCAAATATTTTAAGATTTAGGAATTAATGAATTTTTTCATTACTTTGCAAACAGAAAGAAGAGGTATAGGTCTATAGTTAAAAGGGATACTTTTGCATCCTTTTTTGGTGACGGGTTGCACACGTGCAGCCTTCCAGCTCTCCGGAAAAATGCCCGAGTCGTAAGAAAGTCGAAAGAGGCAAGTTAAGATGGTTGCAATCTCAGAGGCACATTTTTTTAAGACGATTGCTGGTATGCCATCTAGCCCAGACGATTTTTTGGTATTAAGAGAAGAAAGGATACGCTTGATCTATTTGACTTTAAAAATGATATCGGACATTTTATGTCTGTTGCAACTGTTGGAAGAGGAAGATTAACGGGAGGATCGAGAGTAGAATTTGCAACAAATTGTTTGGCAAATAGTTCGGCTTTTCCCTTAGAGGTAGAAACAATTTGATCTTTAGAGATTAGGGGTGGAAAAGAATTTGTGCAAAAGTTTTAACTAATGTTTTTGGCAAAGGACCAGAAGGATTTGCCAATCGAGCAAAAGAGGACTTTATCTTTTATCCGATTGTTAAAAAGGTCTTTGGCTTCTAAAATAATTGGATGATACTGATTTTTTTGCTTAAATCCTAATCTGTCGGTTTTCGGAACTAGGGTTTTGAAGAAACTTTATGTTTTAAAAGTTTTGAACAGGAAGTCCTTTTCGAATGAAGTAGCAGCAAACAGCCACATTTTATATCTCAGGAAGATCTCAATGATCTAGTTCATGATTTAGATCTTCCCAAAACAAAACTGCTTGGATCTCATTTGTAGCAGTGGAACCTTTTACAAAAAGGTGTGAAAATTTCCACGTTTCGGAACAGGCAGTCTATGCTGGCTGTATTTTTCCCAAGAAAAATTACTGAATAAACTTGGCATTTCCTATGTATCTACCGAGTGATTGTGAGCCTGTAACTTAACCTGCTTTAAACTGATATTTTGTTAGAGAAATATTATGCTGATTTATCTTAGTCAGTGGTGTATGAAAAGAAGAACAAAACTTATGAGCTCAGAAAAATATAATATTAAACATTTGAGAACAGAATTTGTGTGGCCAATACTGGATCACATGGATTTTGTTGATGAAAAAAATTATTATGGTCCTTTAGAATTAATAGGGATTAAACCTTTTAAGCTAAACGCCACTACTATTTTAAATGAACAATTAGGGATTTTATGACTTGCATACAGGCACAAAAAACTTATTTTATAAGAGAAAAGCAAATTTTCCTTTAAATTTTTATGACCCCCTTTTGAATTACATGACTTGCACATGGTCACAAAAAACTTAATTTCTAAGGAAAAAGTAAATTTTACTTCAAATTTTTCCGCCAAAACCCCCTTTTGAATTACATGAAATACCTACAAAGTTCAATAATCATGACAAGGCAATTTAAAACCAAATTATAAAACAAATTTTTATCTTTTTTTACCCATTTGTTTTCTTTAAATAAATCCATGTCGGATAATTTTTAAATTTTTATTTAAAAAGACCTTACTTACTCAAAATATACTGAAAATAAAAAATACCTATTGCTAAATTATAAGGCCCTTAAGCCTTATAACATGGAACTGATCATAACTATATGCTAGATAAGATCCATAATTGTGCGTATCAATTTAGCGCGGCCTCCTAAACCTGGTTTTGATTACGGCAGTGTCCGCCTTGCCGCTTGCACCGGTTTGAGGTCGTCCATTAATCATGTGATATTTTTTAGCAGCTTTTTAACCCCCTCACCCTGGTGATATGCATGAGGTTTTAGAGTACCTTCTTTCCCCTACCCAAAATCACATATTTTTTTGGTACTAAGTATCTTAAAAATTTTCGGAATATTATATTTAAATACTTAGTCTAGTCAACAAGTTCAAAAACGTGTTAAATAGAGATAAAGCTCCCAAAAATATGAGCTATGCTATAGCTCATTCGATCCGGAATGATGTCTAAATAATAGGTCGAAAAATTGCTAAAGTAATTACCAAATAAAGTTGAAAAAAAAGACATTTTTGTTTTTTGTTAATAACTCCGAAACTATTAATAGTAAGGGATTTTAAAACAAAGCTCCTTAAAGAGAAGAAAATTTCCAATAAAAAAGTCTTAACTCCTGAAGTTCTATCTCCATTATTTATAATTTTAATTTAACACTGAAAATAGGGCTCCGCGCGGCAGCTAAGACAAGCGCCCCCCGTAGCGAGTACGCCACGGCAAATAATTTGTTTTAAGTATTAAATATTAATTAAAAAAAAATAAAAAATTATGGTGATTTCTATACTCTTAAATAAATAAATTCCCATTGGAAAAATATTTTAAAGTCCATTTGTCAACAAATAGGGCTAACGTTAATTTAAAAAAAATTCCCGACCTCCGTCTTTATTGCAGACAATAAAAAATGTTTAAATAATTCGCTTCTTGGCACCTTTCTTATACATATACTTAATAGGATCACGTTGCTAAAGTTTTTAAAAATCGTGTATCTTGTTTATTATAGTTTTTCTAAAAACAAAAAATGAAATTTCATTCTTATATTAGTAACTAAAGCTTACTAAATACATCTACCTATTTTCTATATTCATTAAATATACATGTGCAAAAATCTATAGCCTGATTCTCAGTAATCCATATGAAATATTGGAAATAACAGAATTTTAAATATCCATGAATAAACTGTTAAAAAAAATACTCAGTTTAAGGTGGAAAATGACATAAAAATATCCATTTGAATTTAAAAATTGTGGTGGTTTTTATGCAACACTCTAGAATAACTAATATGATAACAGGAATTAGTAGAATTACCAGTAAAATTAGTGCAATTACTGGTGAAATTGGTCAAATTATTGGAATTACTTGTGAAATTAGTGGATTTAAATTATTGGTATTACAGTGGAATTAGATTGGTTTAACACAGGAATTGGTAGTATTCTTTGGAATTAGTATACACCCATTTGGACTGCCGTTATCCCCTTGGTAAATATTCACCTTTGAAGAAAATTCAAGTCAAATGAACAAAAATAGGGTACCTATCTCTTTCTAGTGTCATTTTTTAAACCTTTCCTTACTAAAAACCAGAGAGGACTTACTAACAAATAAAAAAATAAGGAATATTTTAATATGACCCAATATTTTAACATGTCGAATAACTATCCAATATTTATAAAAATAAAAACACTCATATAAAATTTACCTTTAATTCTAAATGATGTGTTACAACTTCTTTAAGACCTGTATAAAGCCTTTCTCCATGTTTGTGAAGGACCATTGTATATGCATTGCGATAAAGTTCTTCAAAACTGAGACCGGAGTTGTTTTTCTTTTGAATTTCTTGTATAGCATTTTTTAGGAGATTCCATATACTTTCCACATACTTTTCATCCATAGTCATCTAAATAGAAATAAAACATTTAGCTAGAACATGACTTAGAGCTATAATGTTGAACTTTACATTATCTCCTGGAGGATCCCATTTTGCTGAATAATCTGAATGTCCACTCATTGTAAAAATTGAATTATACATTAATCATTTGTAAAACTTAAAGTGTTGCTTTATGCTAGTGTATGTATTGTCTTTATTTTTAAAATTTAAATAAAAAATATAAATTATGTAAAATGACAAACAATAATTTTTGTTTTAGTTTTTGATCGAAAAAAATGACAGTTTAATGTTGTTATTAATGACAGACATCACAATAAGGGCTTGGTCCTAATAATTACAATACTTACCTAATCAATACCTTTTTATTATAATAATTATTATCAAATGAATTGCATAAGAAGACAGAAATTATCAGAAACTATTTATTGGCAATATCCTGCTTGACCCTAATGTTTTTTTTGCATGGTGAGTTTTATAAAAGTGGCATATAAATAATAACAAATTAATATAAATGACTTGTTTTTCTTATCATACAGCTTTACCAGTAGTTCTATAAACTTTTTTGGAGATAATCCAGAGGTAATTAGGTAAAAACGAAATAATCCCATTTATTCTATATTTGATATACCTGTGCAGTCAAATTAATATGTTTTGTCAGTACAACATAAAAATATATACTATTAGGTTTAATTAAGAATTTCTGGCTTCTTTTAAAGCTAACTAATACAGTTTAAATGGAATGCTGTATAAAAAGAGAGCAATAAAATTAATTTAATTTATCAGTACAATCAAACAGACACTGAATCTATAGTTATGTTTTTGGTAATTGTCTAGAAAGTTGCGCAACTCTGATTTTAACCAATTTTTATATAAGAGGTTTTTAAAAAAAAATTGGTGGGAAATGTTTTCTTTTCAAAATATCCATCATCAAACTTAAAAACCAAACTAACCTCATTTTTACTATATCTCCCCTTCTTTTAGTAGATAATTTTTACACTAAAATGCCACAAAATATTTTATAAACACCATTATCCTTGTTTTTTTATTTATTTTTACATTTTTTCCATTAAATTGCAAAGTTTCAATTTCAAAGGACGCCTCCATATTTGCTCATAAAAGATAAAATCCCTAGTGTATACATGGTTGTGGAATTTGAAAGTATAGGTTTGCAATTAAATGGAAAAAAAGTATAAAATAAATATAAAAACAAGTTTTAAAAGTTGTTTATAAACTATAGTGTGCCAATTTAGTGCAAAAATAAAGAATTCTGTGCAAAAAGAAGTAGAAATAGTGTAAATGAGGTTAGTTTGATTTTTAAGTTTGATGATTGATATCTCGAAAATAAAACATTTACAACTAAAATTTAAAAATAATTTTTAAGCTTGTAATTAACAACTGGTTAGAGCTATTTAGTTCCAAGATACTTTTATTTAAAATCTCAATTTTTTTATGAATTATGAAAAATATATGTTAATGTAAATAAAATGAGCTAAGTAGGTACTTAGTTCAGGATAGTAGGTATTGCTTATTACAAATGTAATTTTGTATCTGTTTTCTTTCTTTGAAGTTTAAAATGTTCATTTCAGTCAAAGAATCAGATGCCAATGACCTTATTAATTATAATAGAAAATACAACTTAAGATGAATGGGATACCTAGGTTATCAGGTAGAAATACTTGAAGTAAACATTTGACCTATCCTCAACCTAAAACATAATACTGCTTATGTTATATGTATTATTATTAAAGCATGCAGATTTTATATATTTTTTACAAGAAATTAGTTGTTAATATAACTTACAGGAAAGGCACGGATTCTCATTTTGCCTTCCTTTTTGGCCAAACTTCCACTTTTCATAGTCGACATAGTTCCCAATTATTTAGTTATATTTCTTGTTGCTGTTAGAAAAGTAAACACTTCAAACAATCATTATTTACACCCCAACGAAAATATGAAACTAGAACTTGCGTACTTCATATTCATAAACTTAAATATTTAAATAATGCGAACAAATTGTGCACTAATGGCAATGATCGTCTGATTTTTTAACATTGACGGACATTTTTTCTGTCATTTGTGACGTTTGGCAGTTTAAAATTAACAATAACTTTCACTATTTTATTTTTATGTATGTGTCACTGTCAATAAACATAAAACTAAATACATGTATAAAATATTTATTTTCTTTTTTTAATTTATAGAGCAAAAATACAAAAAAAATACGAAATCCTTAAATCCTTGTCTTTTCCAAGAATCTCGGACAACCTTGACGTATTGTTCACTAGGGTTTTAGGGTAATTAACTCATTTTAGTTTTAAACTGGCACTACTGCTTCTAACTAAATAGTTGTTTTTAGGTCTGTTTGTTATTCAGAAATAGTGTACACTATTTTACACTTTCTTTACGTAAGCGCTTTTATGGAAATAGTAGGTCTATTCCTTTTGCTAGCAAAAGTGTACACTTTTTGACAATAGAAAGTACAAAATACACCGCACTTTTGTGTTCCTTTGCAAGATTGGCGTACACTGGTGTGAATTAAATTACACCGCGTCGATAAGACGTGTAGAATGTAAAATTTGCCGTGATTTACATATTTTTAACATTTTAAGAGCTGAAAATTATAAATGTGTGAGTTTAAATTTTATAATTATGAAAATTTTCGGTCATTGTCAGTGCTTTGCTTGGTAGTATTTTACAGAGTATTTTACAATACACCCAAAGTTCGCGAACAACCTAGGTGGGAAGATCGCTCTTTTAGCTGAACTACGCGAACTAGTTCGTCGATGATCCTACACTTAGATCATTTAACTAATTCATAACCTCACATCAAGACAACCGCATCTGAGCAGTTCCTGTTTGACCTCCGAAAAGTGAAGTTTGCGCGATTAGAAAACTACATAGTTTTCGGAGATCAAGGAGAAACTCACGCCAAACGATTGAGTCCTTCTTTTGGGCCTAAGCGCTGTGAACGAAGATTCCTATACCTGTTATTTTTTGTGGGGCCAACGCACAAGGGATTTTCCTCATGGCGGAAGATGGTTGCGCGCTCAGCAGAAAGTGACAGTTACTGACAGAAAGCGATTAAACGTAATACCAGTAGCAGTCCTTGGTCGGATCGCCATTGTTTGTGCATCGATAATTTTTAGTTAAGAATTTAAGTTTTAGAAAAGTTCGGAATTTCTGGGGGTTACAAAACCCGACTGTCCAGAAGTTCCACCTACAAAGTCTGGGAAAGCTCACGTTGATAACAACGTGTGCCTGGAAATTGAAGAGCTGGCTGAACGTTTACCGACGAAGGACAATTACTGTGAAAGCAAAGCAAAGCAACCGCATCTGAGAGTTTTTAACAAAATCCCATTCACAGCACTACATATGTTTTAGTAATAGTAGATATGCTATGTGTGTTCTAACATAATAAGGGTAGTTTTTCCCATGTATTTCTTATGGGAGAAATTTCAGCCCCTAAAACACAATTTTATCGCCATTTTCAACCCCTACTCAAAATAGAGGATGATTTTAAATAGGGGTAGTTTTTGTAGAGCCATTAGTAGCCACCTAACACCACCAGGGTTATCTGACGTCATCATGGCCAGCAGGGTCAGTTTAAAAATAATTAAATAAATAAAATCTTCAAATAAATAACCTGCTGCAGGATTCGAACCGCCGTCCTATTGCTTCAAAGTCCACAGTGCTGCCATCGCACCACGGGAGAATATTAGATATTGTTGTGAAATAGATGTATAGTAGAAGTGACGTAAATAATTAAATAAATAAATAAATAATAACCTAGCAGGATTCGAACCAGGCATAAGATCCGTGAGGTAACATCTCGTTCCAGCTCCTAACCCATTCGGCCACGAAGGTATATTAAAAATAAATGTTAAATAGTTGTAAACACAATAAAAATAATACAAAAGGGCCAATGCGAACGTCATTGGTGTTTTGCTGGTTGCATAATTTATTTAGGAATCTTAGTCAACTATATTTAAAGATATTACGCAAGTGTCACTTGTCAAATTCATGTATTAATCAACGCTCCGGTGTACGGTTAACGAATTATTCTGTATTTGTAGCAGTATATAATAGATAGCGTTAGGTAGGTAGGTACATCCCGATGATGATGTTGGTTAAATATGGAAACGTTGGCATTTGTTATTGTTAAATAATTAAATAAAAAGGCTATGTAGGGCTCGAACCAGGAAAATATGCCATTAATTATTTAATTCATATATCAAAAAATGGCTTTAAAAATTCTGCCAAACGAACATGCTTAAATAGCAATGCATTCAGTATTGGGTAATATATAAATCGAGTGTATAGCGGTAAATAAAAACGAGTGACTCAAGCATACACATAGCGCTCGCCTAATATCTTAAAAAATAAGATTGCTACCCCTAGAAATTTTATATTAAATATGTTTCTTAAGCCATAAGTGCAACCAGTTTAAAAATTATACAAATCGGATTGAAAGAAAAATTTTATATCTAGGTTTTACGTCAGAGCTTTTAGCGGCGTTAAAATAAAGTTGCAACCCCATACACATATATTTATGGGTTGCCTAACGTAGGATAAAGCAACTTATATATTAATTAAAAACACAGCCAGTGGATTACCTCATCACACGCGGGGTAACATAGTAAAGGATCAAGGGCAATTGTTAAATAATTTATGTTTCGTGCAGTATAATTTGAATAAGTCTATGAATAAATTAATTAATTACATAGTTATGTTTGAATCAAACAGAAAATAATGAATCCACTGTATTCAAGAAAGGTGCGGTTTATGAATCGATTGCAGTTGCATATTTTACACGTTAAATATTAATTAGAAAAATCACATTGACAGAACCCGTAATATTTAATATTAAGACTGGCTCACGTAAAACTAACTTTTATAACATAATTAATAAAAATGGGGTGGTAAAAGTTATAAAAACGTATCTAAAATAATTAACAGTAAAAATGCATTGTAAACACCTAATAAGTAATCAGATCAAATAAAAATTAATTTGTTAAATTTAGGCGTTTGGTCAATATTTTCAAACTTAGGGTTGCTACCCGTATAAATTATATTTAAATATAGTCCTTAGGGCCTCTAATACATTAATCAAAAATCATAAAATCCATGAAGAACCCGAAATATATTAACACTGGCTCGCGAAAAGTAACTTTATGACATATTCATAAAATGGGGGTAAAAAGTATAAAACGCATCTGTAATACACTAAAAATGCTATAAACACCTAATAAGAATCAGATCAAATAAAAACATTTGTTAAATTTTTGTTCGGTCAATTTCAACATTAATCAAAAATCAAAATTTTACATTGACAGAAACCTCTATTTATTTTTTTAAGCCTAACTTTTATGTTATATTAATAAAATCGAATTGCAAGTCAAAAACGAGATGTTGATCATTAAGTCGGGTAATTTCAAAATTAGGTTGCTACCAACATAAATTATAGTAAAATATATATTAACGCTTCAATAATGTATCATTTATAAAACCGGAAATTGCATGTACTGAAACCGATTCATTTAATCTGATTGCAACTTTAAGCGCAAACTTTGGCGCTCGACAATATTTCAAAATTGGGTTCTACAACATAAATTATAGTAAAATATATTTAACGCCCAATGTATATTTACAAAACCGCAAATTGATGTCTGAAACGATTTTTAATCGATCACTTAGGCGCTTAAATATTGTAGATGATTAATTTTTAACCAATCAAAATTTTATTTTTATCGGGTAAAACGAACATTAGCGTTAATACAGCGTTCAAGGTAAGTAAAACCCGTGGAATTGTTATCTGTCCGGTAGGATTCTGATAGTTAAAAAAATGCCAGAAAATAAATTTTTACCAAAAATGTTTGGTTAACGCGCCTTGTTGAATTACCGAACAAACAATAGGCGAGATGATTTTAAAATTTTTCCCATTCATCAAATTTAGGCTTCCGGTCAAAATAAAGTTTTGAAAAATTTATAATTTCCCAAATTAACTTATAACTTTTACAAGATTAAAGTACAAACTATAAAATTTTTTAAGTAAATCTTAGGTTAAGGGAAGTTAATAATTTTTAGAAAATAAGTAAAGAATTTTAACGGTAAACAATACAGGAGCCTATAGATTTTCCAATTGTTTGAAAAACATTTAAAAGTTTTTAATTATTATGACTTAATCAGCGAAAAGGATAAGAAGGGTTTTTTAACCGTATTTTTGGAAAATAAAAACAAAATGAATCTATAAAATTTTTTTTAAAACCTTTCCTCCGAATTTACAGTTTAATTTTTCATAAAATAAATGCAATGGAAAATTGGAAGTTTATTCGCTTATTTCCAAATAACAGCACTGTTTTTCCAAATAACAGTATTTTAAATAAAGCCCTGTATTTTCAAATAACAGCCCTGTATTTCAAATACGGCACCGTTTTTTAACGCATGATTTCAAATAACAGTGCCTATTAACGTTTTCGCGTTAAACTGCAGAAAATAGGTGCCGTTATTTAAAAAACGGTGCCGTTATTTGAAAATACGTGCGATTTAAAAACGGTGCCGTTATTTAAAAATACGTGCGTTATTTAAAAAACGGTGCCGTTAAAATTAAAAAAGTGCTTGAAATACGGTGCCGTTAATTAAAAACGGTGCCGTTATTTGAAATAAGTCGTTATAAAAACGTGCTGGTGCGTATTTAAAATACGGTGCCGTTATTTTAAAAAACGGTGCCGTTATTTAAAAAAATACGGGCTGTTATTAAAAAACGGCCGGCGTTATTTAAAATACGGTGCCGTTATTTAAAAAACGGTGCCGTTATTTAAAAACGGTGCTGTTATTTGGAAATACGGTGCCGTTATTAGAAAACGGTGCTGTTATTTGAAATACGGGCTGTTATTGAAATACGGCTGTTATTAAAAACTGTTTGAAAACAGGCTATTTGGAAATAAGCGAATAAACTCATTTCCATTGCATTTATTTTATGAAAATTTAATACTCTAATATTCTGTGAGTTGAAAGCGCATTTATGGTAGAGAGATAAAAATTTTATAGATTGCATCTTGTTTATTTATTTTCCAAAATATACAGTTAAACAAAGCCCTTCTAACCTTATACCTTTAATCGCTGATGGCTAAGTGTAATAATGTAATAAACTCATAAGATTGTTTCAAAAATTAGTAAACATCTATTCTGTAACTCGTATTATGTTACGTTAAAATTCTAAATATAATGATTTGTCTAAAATTTATTGAACGTATACTTCTTTAAATTAAACTACTAATGATTTACTTGAAAGAATTTTTAAATCTATAGTTTGTACTTTAATCTTAGTTAAAACGCTGTATAAGTTAAGTTGTTAAATTGTATAAATGTTTTTAATTAAGGCTTTGCTATTTTGACCGGAAGCCTATAATTTGATAGAGGGTGGAGAAAAATTTTAAAATCATCTCGCAACTATTGTTTGTTCTGAATAATTCAACAAGGCGCGATTAACAATAGGCATAAGTTTTAACCAAACGATTTTTGCTGAAAATATATAGAAATTTATTTTTCTAGGCGGTTTGTTAACAACTATCTACGTCATCCACCCAGGGTATATACCGGACGGGTAAGTGCTTTTTTTATTAATTCACACAATTAATTTATACTTACCTTGAACGCTGTATTGGCTTTGAAATGTGACTCTGTTGTTACCCGATAAAAATAAAATTTTGATTAGTTAAAATTAATCATCTACAACCTATTTAAGCGCCTAAAGTTGCGATCGGATTAAATAAATCGGTTTCAGTACATGCAATATTTGCGGTTTTTGTAAATGATACATTAAGGGGCCATATATATTTTACTATAATTTATGTTGGTAGCAAACCTAATTTTGGAAATATTGTCCGAGCGCCAAAAGTTTGCGCTTAAAGTTGCAATCAGATTAAATGAATCGGTTTCGTACATCAATATTTGCGGTTTTTTATTAAATGATCATTGGGCGTTAAGTATATATTTTACTATAATTTATGTTGGTAGCAACCCTAATTTTGAAAATATTACCCGAGCGCTTTGTAATAGTCAACATGTGTGTTTTGACCAATTTGTGATTTTTTATTAATTATAACATAAAGTTAGGCTTAAAAATTAAATAGGGTGGTTTCTGTCAAGTAAAATTTTGATTTTTTGATTAATGTTGAAAATATTGACCGAACGCCAAAATTTAACAAATTCGTTTTTATTTGATCTGATTACTTATTAGGTGTTTATAATGCATTTTAGTGTTAATTATTTTAGATACGTTTGGTATAACTTTTTACCCCCATTTTTTATTAATTATGTCATAAAAGTTACTTTTACAGCAGCCATGTTAATATTAAATATTTCGGGTTCTGTCAATGTGATTTTTATGATTTTTTGATTAATGGTACATTAGGGCCTAAGGACTATATTTAAATATAATTTATACGGGTAGCAACCCTAAGTTTGAAAATATTGACCAAACTCCTAAATTTAACAAATTAATTTTTATTTGATCTGATTACTTATTAGGTGTTTACAATGCATTTTTACTGTTAATTATTTTAGATACGTTTTTTATAACTTTTTACCACCCCATTTTTTATTAATTATGTTATAAAAGTTAGTTTTACGTGAGCCAGTCTTAATATTAAATATTACGGGTTCTGTCAATGTGATTTTTTCTAATTAATATTTAACGTGTAAAATATGCAACTGCAATCGATTCATAAACCGCACCTTTCTTGAATACACGTGGATTCATTATTTTCTGTTTGATTCAAACATAACTATGTAATTAATTAATTTATTCATAGACTTATTCAAATTATACTGCACGAAACATAAATTATTTAACAATTGCCCTTGATCCTTTACTATGTTACCGCGCGTGGTGATGAGGTAATCCACTGGCTGTGTTTTTAATTAATATATAAGTTGCTTTTATCCTACGTTAGGCTTAACCCATAAATATATGTGTATGGGGGTTGCAAACTTTATTTTAACGCGCGCTAAAAGCTCTGACTTAAAACCTAGATATAAAATTTTTCTTTCAATCCGATTTGTATAATTTTTAAACTGGTTGCACATTATGGCTTAAGAAACATATTTAATATAAAATTTCTAGGGGTAGCAATCTTATTTTTTTAAGATATTAGGCGAGCGCTATGTGTATGCTTGAGTCACCTCGTTTTTTATTTACCGCTATACACTCGATTTATATATTACCCAATACTTGAATGCATTGCTATAGTTTGTCCAAGCTAACATTTTTAGGTTGGCAATGCGAATATCCCTACATATTAGTAAATTTTGTTTTTCAGATTTAAGTTGGCTGATATAAGAATTTTAGTCAGGACCGTACTGAGGGAAGATAATTTCAAAATTTTAATGTCTTAAAAAAAATGTTGTTAGATTACAATAACTAAATTCATCAGTACTTTTTTCTTGCTGTTCATATATTTGCATAAATTGTGAAAGCTTGATGTTTGGCCATAATATTTTATTAAAAATTATCATTTTCGCCTATTTAGTGCAGATTTATAGTTATTTATTCAGTGTTTGTTATTTAGAAATAGTTTACACTATTTTACACTTTTTGTACACACTTAGTCCTTAAATACACCTTCAATTAGAGCGCTTAGGTACGTAAAAAAAATGTAAAATAGTGTACACTATTTCTTAATATCAAATAGACCCGTTATGTTTTGTTATATTTGCAGGCAAACTCTTTACAGTTGAATTGAAATATCCTGATAAAATATCTCACTATAAGGGATGGTTCGATATCCCTTATTATGCAAATTTACAATTTTTAAAGATGCCTAAAAGTCGATTTATTTCATCTGATATAACTTCATTAGCTGCTTCCTATATTAAATTATAAAATAAATAAAACAAAACAGTAATAATCATTTATTTATTCAGAGTATCATTAACACAATAAGATGCTTATATTTTATAAAATAAATTTATCAAAAACGTTGGAAGGTCGTGTTTAAGGCTTTAGAAGTGGCAGTGGCCACCAGGCGTTTTTATGAAAAAAGTAAACGTATGTAATGATGAAAGAAAAATGTATGCAATATGCAAGCAGCAAATACTAGTCTGGACACTTTTAAGATAAGAGAGCAGACAAAGTGGTAGGTTTGGCGTTTTAGCAGCTGGACTGTAAATGGTTGCTTGTGAGTTCAAGCATTTTGGCAACTACTCTGGTCATTGATGTTATGTGTTTAAATGAAATAGTCATTTAATATTTAGCTTTTTATTAAAAGCAGTAAGGTAGTTTAATAACGAAAAGCTAAAAAGTAAAAAGAAGATAACTTGTAAATAATTTTTATTACCATTTACCTTATTAATATACTAATAATGTGGGTCCCATAAAATAGGGAATGTCTTACTATTTTTAAATATATACCATTTCAATAGCATTGAATTTACAATGATATGGATGCAACCGCAGCACTTGATGACCACCCTCCTCCATTCCCCTTCCATAAGATTTGGAAGACTTTGGTAGGCGCTGAATCAAGCACCACAAAATCTATTTTGTCGCCGATTTTGCAAAAGGAATATTTCGTTTTTTTAACCATTTAACCATATTTTCTTTCTTCCTGCCACTATATGGCCAGTTTTCTAACAACCTACTATGGTAGCTGGCATTACCTAAAATGACTATGAAGGCCTTTTCAAATTAGGTAGTAGATCATCTCTAACCCACTCCTCAAAATTTTCAGCTTTCATCTTGCCATGGTAATCTCTTGTTTTTGTTTTCGATTTAAAACTTCTACTGGCACCATCAACAAATCCTTTTTCTGAACCAGCATGTAGAATAATGTATCTAAGGAAAATATAAGTATTTCATTAGTTTTTTAATTAAATATACTTTAATGTTTCATAAGAATGCAGCAAGTGTGTTCTGTAGTTTAATGTTGTCTAAGAGCTACAGGTTTAATCATATGTCCTAAGTATGAAAGAGGCCCTAACTGAGGTATCTACCGAATCTGTCATATATGTGTATTTTTCTCAGGAAACCCCTTATGCTTAAAGTCTAAGTGTTCACATACTACGAGTGTCTAGAGTGAAGTCAGATGTAAATTACTGATAAGATTTCGTAGTTTCGAAATTCTAGAGATGAAGGTGTGGGAAATGTGAAGTGGACAATAAAGGGATGCATCTAAGTAGACTTTTAATTTGCTCTAATTGGGATATACAAAAGAAGGAATTATGACAGCTAATGCTTCGGAGCAGAAGCTGTAAAATTATTCCTAAAAGAGAAACAGGTCTTCTACAGCTTGTTGGTGTGCAAGAGGAAGCTTTTTTGTAAAACTGTGATAATTTAAAAGGCAGAACAAAATTTTATTAGAGGATTGTTAAAGTGCTTTACCTTGTGATTTAAAAAAATGGGCCCTTCAATTTTTCCTTAAGTGTAGGAAAGTACATTTTTTTTTCTAGCGTATAATTAGTCATTAGAATGTTTTACCTTTCCACTAAAATATACATCGTCATCCTGCCAAGACCTGCGGAAAGAGCTGTTCGAGAAGATCCAGGTTTCATCGAGAAACACCCAAAGATTTTTATTTTTTCCTAAATCTTCATTTTCCATAAAACCTTTTGAAAATTTCCTTCTCATGTGTTGCACATTTGGTTTTTCCATTAAGCCTAAGTTACTTATAAATTTCATATTTTGCTTCTTATATTGTCAGCAACTGCCACTATGCGATCCTAAAAAATACATTCATAAATATATTTAAATCTTAAAACATTTGGCACATCTGAGGATGTATTTTTAGATTATGATACTCTTAAAACGAGTTATTTTACCTTTTGCAAGATCACTATTCTGATAGCATCATTTTTCAAAAAATATTTATTAGGTTATATTTACTTACCTTCGACTCATCACAGTTCTGAAGTGGGTTTCGAAGCTTTTTCAAACTGGAAATACAGTAATCATTGTGATTTATACACTAAAAAATATCTATTCTATTGGTTTTTTCTTAAACCAATAAAAATAAAAACTTAGTCCAAAATAAAATAAATTATTAAATATAAAAAATGTCAAATAGTCCACACAAAAAAATAAAAACACTGCAGAGTAATCTCTAATCTCACTAATTACTTTAAAACACGAAATAACACACCCAAACACAAAAAAATTTAATACAAAAATTGAAATGACGTTAATCCATTACTGGGTGATTTACGCCAATCAGCTGATTTTGACGTTGAGTCTAGTAATTTTTGTTTTTGAACATGTAAGCCAACACAAAAATGTTAGCTTGGACAAACTTTTTTTTTTATATTTAAGCATGTTCGTTTGGCAGAATTTTTAAAGCCATTTTTTTGATATATGAATTAAATAATTAATGGCATATTTTCCTGGTTCGAGCCCCTACATAGCCTTTTTATTTAATTATTTAACAATAACAAATGCCAACGTTTCCATATTTAACCAACATCATCATCGGGATGTACCTACCTACCTAACGCTATCTATTATATACTGCTACAAATACAGAATAATTCGTTAACCGTACACCGGAGCGTTGATTAATACATGAATTTGACAAGTGACACTTGCGTAATATCTTTAAATATAGTTAGACTAAGATTCCTAAATAAATTATGCAACCAGCAAAACACCAATGACGTTCGCATTGGCCCTTTTGTATTATTTTTATTGTGTTTACAACTATTTAACATTTATTTTTAATATACCTTCGTGGCCGAATGGGTTAGGCGCTGGAACGAGATGTTACCTCACGGATCTTATGCCTGGTTCGAATCCTGCTAGGTTATTATTTATTTATTTATTTAATTATTTACGTCACTTCTACTATACATCTATTTCACAACAATATCTAATATTCTCCCGTGGTGCGATGGCAGCACTGTGGACTTTGAAGCAATAGGACGGCGGTTCGAATCCTGCAGCAGGTTATTTATTTGAAGATTTTATTTATTTAATTATTTTTAAACTGACCCTGCTGGCCATGATGACGTCAGATAACCCTGGTGGTGTTAGGTGGCTACTAATGGCTCTACAAAAACTACCCCTATTTAAAATCATCCTCTATTTTGAGTAGGGGTTGAAAATGGCGATAAAATTGTGTTTTAGGGGCTGAAATTTCTCCCATAAGAAATACATGGGAAAAACTACCCTTATTATGTTAGAACACACATAGCATATCTACTAGTAATAATGCAGCTTTAATTCCGTAGTTAAATCAGGGGTCTTTCAATATGGCTTAGAGCCCTATTGGGGCCTCCTGAAATATTAAAAAAAAACAATCCCGATCGTACGTGCATTTTAAGTCGTGCAAAAGAACAAGCGAACTAAAAGAACGAACTAGTTCGCAATAGGACTTCAAACTAAATTGAGCGCTCCTTATGGCGAACGATTATGCCCAAGACTAAGACCTAGTGTAAAATATTACCGATAGAGAACCTGCGAGACCGTGTGTTTATGCACTAGGGCTTACACTGGCAAAATTTAGCATGTAGTATATGAGAGAAATTGAATTTTATACTGCTCGCTTTAGTAATTATAATTTAATTATTAAATACAAAATGTCAAACATTGTAATTATAAAGAGTGAGTTTCAAAAAATAAATGTCTCGGATTTACGAGTACCATCTGGGCTAAAGAAATAGTAAAATTAATATTATTATAAATATACAGTGTGTAGAGAATGTATGGAACAAATGCATTATTTGTTTAAGCAAAAAAAAATCATTGAACACGTAAATAATAATTTTAAATAGCTAATTTTTTAACTTAAAATATAAATATACAGGGTGACTCATGCAGTAGATAGGAAGTCATCGACGATTTTTTTAAGATAAAGAGCCCAATATTTTATTGAAGATTTATAATCTCTAAAGGAGCTACTTTTTAAAACATAAAACACTTATGGTTTTAGATGGGCAGTTTCGTGGTTACATGGTGGTAAAAATTGTATACATAACGTATAGAACAAATTCATTATTTGGTTAAGCAGAAAAAAAAATAGAAAATTTCCCAGAAAATGTAAGTAATAATTTTGTATTGGGCATTTTTTTTACATAAAATAAAAATATACAGGGTGTCTCTTGTAGTAGATATCTTCTGATGAAAACCTCACTATAAAACTACTCCAAAAAGTAATAAACGTATTTTTAAAATTTTTGACTTTGACAAATAAGCACCTGTAACCTGTGGCAGCCAGGTTTTTTTCAGGTGAAACTATCCTTATAGTATCATGCAGTTTTTAGACAATTGCAGCAGAACCGCAGGAAATAAACCCAGCAACCACCATATCACCCAATTCCTCGTGAAAATCTCTATCTATTAATATAAAAATATACGGGGTATTTCATTTAAAAAATACGTCACTCGTGCTGTGTTTCAAATGTTTTTCTGATTAGATTATTGAATTCTACGGAAAAAAATACACGAAATGGCTATATTCGTTTTTTAAAAAAGGACAGGGTAGTTTAAAAATAAAGCCCTGTTTGCTTTAAAATGAATAACCCTGTACACAATGCTTGATCACCCTGTAACTAAGAAATTGCCACCTAAGACCTAAAATCATAAGTATTTTATGTTTTTAAAATCGGCTCCTCTTGGAGATTATTAATCTGCACTAAAATATGGCTGTTTCGGTTTTAAAAATTATTTATAATGTTATATCTACTAGGTGAGTCACCCTGTATATTTATATTTTATGTCAAAAAGGCGCAATTTAAAATTATTGTTTACGTGTTCGAAGAAGTTATCAATTTGTTATTGCTTATGCAAATAATGAATTAGTTCCATACATTATGTACACACTGTATATTTATTGTCAATGCATATACACTTACTTAATACAACTCATTGCTTTTGTCCACTTTTATTGACGTTGTAATAAATGAGGTTTTTTCCATTTGTACTCACCTCTTAATAACTTTCTTATTAATCTTTATTGTTTCAATAAGTTATTCTAATATATTTATGTAGTAAATTTGTAAAGATTACAAAGAAATGATTAATAAAAAATTACATGATTTGCGAGTTAGTTATGAAATGCATGTTTATAAACAGCTCGTCATCACGTACGAATTTACAAAACTAACGAGAGAGGCGCCACTAGTTCTTACGCAGGTGCTCTATAATTAAATATGCATTAAAAGTTTTGAAGGAAGCAGAATTTAAGCATAAATTAGGCTTTAACTTACGAAAGTTACAATTTCAGACTTCTGAAGGTATGTAAGCCTGTTCTTACTATCTAGAACTAACCTTACTACACAAAAAAGATTAAAAATATCCTATTTAATTTGTCAGCATTGCAAATTTTAATGATATATACAAGCCTCCACTCCTGTTTTATTTACCTAGTATGAAGGACTAGCGAAAAGAGTGGAATCTTAGGCACGGCACAAAAGCGCATTATGCGGCAGAATAGCTTGAGTGTTTCAACTACCGCAACACTTCGCTGGCTTCGCTGTCTCAATTAATGCTCGCTTAATGCGGCATTATGCGGCGTTAATGCGCCCTGTGCTCTGTAGTTGAAAAACACCCTTAATGCTTCAAAAACGGGTATTATTTGCATATACTTATAAACCAATATACTGATTACATTGACATAAAATTGAAGCCAAGAGAGAGAGAGAAAGGCATATTCGACGTCCCATTTAATAACGTATATCCGTCCTATTGACCTCTCATGATGTGTAAAATACGGGAGGCTCGAGCATAGTTGACGAACATACTTACCTGAATGAAGCTCTTTTACTACAAACCATCTTGCGTCAGAACAACCAGAACGGTATCGAATAACTCGTTGTCATTTGCCAGATCATAGATCATAGTCAGGATGTTAGAAAATTTGAAACTCAGTTCAGCGCAAGGAGTTGGAGAAAGAAAAAGAAACGATCAATCAATCAATCAGTATATGTCATCAAAAGTCTATGATACTAGCTTAGAAAACCGAAATCGATAATATTATCCAGTTGTAGATCTGGCAGTAGTCTACATTCTTATATATGCATTCTCTGTTGGCTTCAAAATATCATCACACAGCGCAATAACTGCTTTCCCCTTTCCCCTGAAGGACCTACCTTTCATTTCGTGTTCGAAGCCCAAGATACGTTTTTAAAGGTTAGTGGCCGGTTGCACCAAAAGTATCTTAAGTAGACCTTTATTAAGGAGCTCTTAAAATTAAGGGTAACTTAAATTGTTTTCGCTTTCACCATTAGATTTTTATTGCAACTTAACTAAGACTACTTAGAAAGATGGCAACGTTGCATCGTTCTTCTTTTTTATTGTTGGCCTTTACAACGCGAATAATCAGAATTAACTGATATTAGATCTTTCCTTTTCTAGCTTATGTGTCATTTAAATGATAGAAGTAATCCGACTTGAATCTTTGTAAATAATTAAAACTTTATTTTTTTTTTTCATTTTATAGACATTTAATACAAAATCAGTAGTTAGTTTGTGATTTTTTGTTGTAAAATTAATAACAATATGGAAAAAAAAGATCAAGGGCGCCTTTCATTACGGCCATGGAAAGGAAATAATTATTGTCAATATGAAATATAAACACAAATAAATCATTTTAAAAAAAAATATTATTGTATATGAACAAATTAAATATTCCTAATTTACAAGTAAATACTTAAAATTTAAAAGCTAATACAAACTTGTCATGTTTAAACTAAAGCTCATCTTCGATTTGCTCAAATAAGCTGAGCACTGTTGGTTTCGTTAATTTGAACCTTTTGAAAAATGTAAGATTATCCATCTCGTCAAAACAGTTCTTTTTAAAAATAACAGAACAATGTCCAAAAGAATAAAAAAAGGTAAATAAATCTCAAAATTGCCATAAGTAAATTCCTGATTTCTACATTTTCGAAAATTGCATCGCATTTAAATTCACAATTTGAAAATTCTTTTCTAATTTTTTAAATTAATTATTTGCTACAACAAGAAAAAATAAACAATAACAAAAATTTGTCAAATGCAACTGCAAATTACTTAAATCTTATGAAATCCTACACTTAAAGTTATAGGGACCATTAGGGCCAATTTTCAGCTGTAAAAACAAAACTTAAGGGCAGTTAATGCTTAGAACAATGGCGCAAATAGTGTTGGACAACCGGCCATAGGTAGAGTAAATTTTTCGTCAGTCCAGTGGCTTAAACAAGAGGCAAAACATTAGGCTCATCCTAACGTGAACAGGCATAAAACTCAATTTGTCAACGAAACCACTTAAGAAGGGGGTGAACTTAACAAGGAGTCCGAACATTTTCCGCAGATATAGGTTATGTTTGAGAAGTTGGCATCAGAAGGTAGATTTATTTTATTAATTTTTAACATTCAACTTTTAAAAACTATTTTGGATATGCACACACTATTAGAACTGTAATGTATAACATTTTAAAAAATTAAGACTTTATACTACTTGTAAACAAAACAAACAGGCAAACGGATTACGTCACAAATACCGAATTGACATTTAAATTGGCGTATATGGGCTTAAATGTAATCGAGCACTCCTTGTTAAGTTTATTACCCTTGCCCGAAGGCTAAGTTCTTTGACGCTCAGATCAAGCAGGGCAGGTATCGAGCAGGTGAGCTCATCGACAGGGCACTAGGGTTAAGTTGCAAATAAAACGCAGTAATTGCGTTTGGAATGCCCAATGAACTTACAGCCGTTTGCACAAGTGATACTTAGGTCAACCTTAACTTTAAGTGATACTTAAGTGTAAGATTTCGTTTGCATGACAGAAACTTAACGGTTAACTGTCACTTAAAACTATAACTAAGTTAAGCCGAAGATTTCTTTGGCTTAAGTAACACTTTTGTTATTTTATAACCTCAAAAATAGAAAGTTTTATTGTTTTGGTGATAAAAGCGTTATTAAATTATTTGTGTTGTATTTGTGAATTTTTAAAATTAATTTAAAATAAATATTTTAAATAATGACCTAATTTTTTTTTAAAGGTTGGAGTTCTGTTATTGAGAAAATGTATTCTGAAAACTTTACTATATAGAAACTTTTTTGTTCAGTGCATTTTGTTTGGTAATTTTACCGTTTTCGAGTAAACAAATCAGAAATCAAATGCAAGTCGACAATCCGAAGTCAGCATTCAATACAATGATAGAATGGAAAAACCATTATGGGTGCAAATTTTAACCCTTTTTCAGTGTAACAGAATATTATAAATTTTGTTGGAAGAAAGCCTTGGAAAAAATCAACAACTATCTCAAATTTTATGCATTTATTCATTTCATTTACATTTATAAAATAAAATAATGTAATTTCTTTTTCTTAATAATTTATAGCCCGATAGATCAAAAGTTAAAAAGTTTAGGCCTTTTTTTCATATTTTTATTCAAAAAGTCCGTCTGCAAAAATTTTTGCAATGTTAAAGAAACAACTTGTATATTTTTTTGTTATTTTATTTTTATCATATTGAAGCGGAGTCTTTTCTATTATGTGCTTATAATTGTGAATTAAATTTAATAAAAGAGTTTTTGCCCTAGCTGAAAATTTGGAGCCCTTTTTCTATTTTCTTTTTCTCGGTTACTGCTACTCATTATGAATGCGCACGACAAATAATTAACAATTACACAAATAAAAACCGTACTTTTAATAAAAAATAAACTGTAAAAAATAAATTTGAAATTTTTGGAAAACAAAACTTTAATTTTCTGTCAAATTATCTCCTTCTTTTTTACTAATATGCGGCTCTAGTTACTAAATATCAAAACTGGACAATTTTTACAATGTTGCCAAGCATTTTTAATACTTATGGCCGGTTGCACCAACACTTTTTGCGACACTTAAGTTGTTCTTAAGCATTAACTGCCCCTTAAGTTTCAAATGTTTCTTGCACCAGCTGAAATTGGTCCTTAATGGTCCCTTAACTTTAAGTGTAGGATTTTCTGTACTTAATGCTCCCTTAAGTAATTTGAATTTGACATTTGACAAATATTTTGTTTATTGTTTATTTATTTTTCGTTTGTTTGTAGTTTCAAATAATTAATTTGATAAAAATTATGTTAAACAATGGTGTTTTGGATTGTGATATTATAAATGCGATGTAAATTAGATTTCCAAGAAAAATGTAGAAACAGTGAATTTTTATTACTTATGGCAATTTTGAGATTTATTTACCTTTTTATTCTTTTTTGGGCATTGTTCTGTTATTTTTAAAAAGAACTGTTTTGACAGATGAATAATCTTACATTTTTCAAAAGTTCAAATTAACGAAACCACCAGTGCTCAGCTTACTTGAGCAAATCGAAGATGAGCTTTAGTTTAAACATGACAAGTTTGTATTAGCCTTTAAATTTTAAGTATTTACTTGTAAATTAGGAATATTTAATTTGTTCATATAAAATAATAAAGCTGTCAGCTGTCATATTCGCGACCCACGTGACTTAGGAAATTTAGCTTACGTGGATGAGTTTATCTTAGGTCTTACGCAAGCGCTAAAAAATGGCGCTCGTCACCTGTCAAATGCCGCCTGTCAACTGTCATATCTAGAGAACCACGTGACTTAGAAAAGTTTGCTTACTTGGGCTAGACCTGTCTTGGGGGTCTTACGCATGCGCTAAAAAAATGGCGGTGATCAAATGTCAAATGTCACCTGTCATTAATTTCGCGAACCACGTGACTTAGGAAATTTAGCTTACGTGGATGAGATCTATCTTAAAGTCTTACGCATTGCGGTTAAAAAATAATGCGGTTATGAAATGTTTTTTTTGGACCCTGTTTTATATATTTGTTTATAAAAAATAGATGGTTGTATACGTAGTAGGTTTAAGCCTAACGTAGGATAAAATCAATTTATATATTAATTAAAACACAGCCACCGAATGAAAAAAATAGCGGCTAACATATCTAAAATAATAATTAAAAACGCATTCAAGTTACCGGGTAATCAGCGGTATAATATCAAATAAAATTAGGCTGACTCAAACAAGCTCATAGCGCTCGGTTAATATCCTAAAAAATAAGGTTGCTACCCCTAGAAATTTTATATTAAATATGTTTCTTAACCCATAATACACAACCAGGTTAAAAATTATACAAATCGGATTCATAGAAATATTTTATATCTGGGTTTTAAGTCTAACAAATAACAGGAGCTAAAAATTAGCAACTAATACATTTAAAAGTGTGTAAATTATGAGGCAAATACACTAAAAAATCTTTTTTATTCCAATTCAGGATGTTAAAACATACGTATTTGTCGTTTAAATTTAATATTACCATAAAGCCCTTTTGGTAACACTATGTATATCTTTTTTATTTAATATTCGATTGAAATAATTTATTTTTATTCTAATTCAGTATGTTAAAACATACATATTTGATGTTTAAATTTAATATTATCTTAAAGCCTTTTTGGCAACACTATGTATAACTTTTTTATTTATCAACAGATTTAAATAATTCTTTTTTATTCTAACTCAAGATGTTAAAACATACATGGTCCAAATTTAATATTGGCATAAAGCCCTTTTGGCATCACTACGCATAACTTCTTTTTTATTTATCATACGATTGAAATAATTGTTTTTAAATAAATTCAAATTTTTTCTCCACCCTCTATCAAATTATAGACTTTCGGTAAAAATAGCTAAGCCTTAATTAAAAACATTTATACAATTTAACAACTTAATTTTATACAGCGTTTTAACTAAGATTAAAGTACAAACTATAGCTTTAAATATTCTTTTAAGTAAATCATTAGTAGTTTAATTTAAGGAAGTATACTTTCGATAAAATTTAGACAAATCATTAGAATTAGAATTTTAACGGTTAACATGTAATACAGGAGTATATACATAATGACGTTTTCCTTATTCTTTCGGTTAGGAATAGATGTTTATAACTATTTGAAGGTCAAAGAGCTTTGTTTAACTGTATATTTTGGAAAATAAATAAACAAGATGCAATCATACAAAATTTTTATCTCTTACCATAAATGCGTTTCCAACTCAAAGAATATTACGAGTATTAAACTGGCATTTTCATAAAATAAATGCAATGGGAAATTAGAAGTTTATTCGCTTATTTCCAAATAACAGCACTGTTTTTCAAATAACGGCACTTAAATAACAGCACTGTATTTCCAAAAAAGGCACTTTTCCAAATAACAGCACTGTTTTTTTAAATAAACCCTGTATTTTTAAATAACAGCCCTGTTTTTCAAATAACACCCTGTATTTTAAATAACAGCCCTGTATTTTCAAATAACACCCCTTTATTTTTAAATAACAGCCCTGTATTTTCAAATAACAGCCCTGTTTTTTAAATAACAGCACTGTATTTCAAATACCCCAATTTAAATAACAGCCCTGTATTTAAATAACAGCCCTTATTTTAAATAAAGCCCTGTTTTTAAATAACAGCACTAGTAGTAAGGGTCCCACCTGGAAGGATCCCGTAGGGCACAGGCCCCAACCCCCCAGGCTTGCCAACCACCCCTCGCTCTTTTTTTGGCTGAGCAAGTCCTCACGTGTTGCCATGTTGGCATCACGGTTGTTTGGGTTTTTGAAGTTTTTGGCTTAGCCGGGGAAATCTGGCTTAGGGAGTGGGGTTTAAGAAGTGACTGAGAAGCTGGGGCCCTTTCCCCAGTGACTGGGACAACCAGAAATCGGATTTTTTGGCAGGCCGAGAGGCCAGGTGGGTGGTACCCCGGGGCCTTCCTGTAGGTACCGGGTACCATCCTAAGAATACTTAGTCCAAAATTTAATTTTTGGTCTTTTTGGGGCCTTTGGAGAGCTGGATCATACCGATTCCTCGGGTCGAGGGTTTGGATGGTTTTCAGCTATGAGGAGAGTTTTTTGGCTCTTCTTTGATAAAAGAATCAAAGGGTGTGAGTTGAATTCTCTTTGAATTTGCATGTTGCGTACAAACCAGGGACGTTGCCGTTTCTGTACATGGGTTTAGAAAAGAAGGGATTTGAGAAGACTTGCCGCGTAGCCCCAGGCTACGGAGGCATAAAACATACTTGACGAATGGTTGAGTTTACCAGAAGAAGTTTATTTCTGATAGTTAGCGGGCTGTTCCTGTGTAGGAGTGGTAGTAGCTTGAATGGGCCATGCGACCCATCTGTAAGCATTTTTCGATGTGCGGCTTGAACTGAGACGAGAATCAAGAATGACTCCGAGGTACTTGACAGTGTCGGTCCAGGGAATGGCGTGGTTGTTTTTGGATGACGTTGTCTTCCGGGCGTATGCGTCTGCGATGAATAAGAATCGCTTGGGTTTTGTTAGGGGTTTATTTTTAAACTTCCAAGAATTGCAGAATTCATGGAGATTATTTGTCGCCTCTTGAAGTCGGCGAGTGACTAAAGTAGGGTTTTGGGAGCGTGCAATGATGGCAGTGTCGTCTGGCATATAATGCCGTGTGTGTCAGATTCGAGGCAGGAATGTCATTGTATAAACACTAAACAAGTGCGAGGGCACGGCGCCCTGCGGTACGCCGGCTTCTAGTGTTCTGGGTGTGGAGAGGGCTGAGTTGACTCTGACTTGAATTTGTCTGTTTCTAAGATATGATTGAATAATTTTAATCATATAGGTCGGATACCAAGGGTGACAGTTTGAATAACAGTCCATTATGCCAAACCTTGTCGAAAGCCTTTTCAACATCGAATAGCACAACGCCCGTCGCTTCTCTTCTGTTCAGGCCCTCGGTAGTGAGCTCAACAAGTCGAAGAACTTGTTGTTCAGCACTGTGTTTGGAACGGAAACCGAACTGAGTGTTGGGGATGACTTGGAGTTCCTCAGTGTGTTGGATAAATCGTTAAGAATTATCCTTTCCACCACCTTCGCAACAGAGCTTGTTAGGCTAATGTTACGTTGGTTTTGAGGAAACGTGGGGTCTTTCCGAAATAACAGCACTGTATTTCAAATAACAGCAATGTAGATTGGTTAGTTAAGTGGATTTAATTTATTCATATCAGATACGCTTTAGATATTAAATGAGGTTATCAATGTCCGGTGACCTGAGGTGGTAACCTTTTATCTCGGCGGACAGCGGCAGCGGACATCTGCTCTAGACGTCATCGTTTTGTCTCTTCTCTCTAAGGTGTTATTTTGTCTTCCTTCCTCCTTTTCTCGCGTCGCTAGCGACCCAGACTCGTCTGGAAACAATAACCCTAAGAGGAAAGGACCCAGATACTATTAAAGCGTGTCCTGCTCTATGAATTAACGATTATAATCCAGCTTTTGTAAATTCCCTAACCAATCTACAGTGCTGTTATTTGAAAATACAGTGCTGTTATTTAAAATACAGGGCTGTTATTTAAAATACAGGGCTGTTATTTAAAATACAGGGCTGTTATTTGAAAATACAGGGCTGTTATTTGGAAATACAGTGCTGTTATTTAAAATACAGGGCTGTTATTTGAAAATACAGGGCTGTTATTTAAAATACAGGGCTGTTATTTGAAAATACAGGGCTGTTATTTAAAATACAGGGCTGTTATTTGGAAAAACAGGGCTGTTATTTGAAAATACAGGGCTGTTATTTAAAAAACAGTGCTGTTATTTGGAAAAACAGTGCTGTTATTTGGAAATACAGTGCTGTTATTTAAAAATACAGTGCCGTTATTTGAAAAACAGTGCTGTTATTTGGAAATAAGCGAATAAACTTCTAATTTCCCATTGCATTTATTTTATGAAAATGCCAGTTTAATACTCGTAATATTCTTTGAGTTGGAAACGCATTTATGGTAGAGAGATAAAAATTTTGTATGATTGCATCTTGTTTATTTATTTTCCAAAATATACAGTTAAACAAAGCTCTTCTGACCTTCAAATAGTTAGTGAAACATCTATTCCGTAACCTGAAAGAATAAGGAAAACGTCATTATGTATATACTCCTGTATTACATGTTAACCGTTAAAGATTCTAATTCTAATGATTTGTCTAAATATTTATCGAAACGTATACTTCCTTAAATTAAACTACTAATGATTTACTTAAAAGAATATTTAAAGCTATAGTTTGTACTTTAATCTTAGTTAAAACGCTGTATAAGTTAAGTTGTTAAATTGTATAAATGTTTTTAATTAAGGCTTAGCTAAATTTTGACCGAAAGTCTATAATTTGATAGAGGGTGGAGAAAATTAGAATTTATTTAAAAACGAATTATTTCAATCGTATGATAAATAAAAAGAAGTTATACGTAGTATGCCAAAAGGGCTTTATGCCAATATTAAATTTGGACCATGTATGTTTTAACATCTTGAGTTAGAATAAAAAAGAATTATTTAAATCTGTTGATAAATAAAAAAGTTATACATAGTGTTGCCAAAAAGGCTTTAAGATAATATTAAATTTAAACATCAAATATGTATGTTTTAACATACTGAATTAGAATAAAAATAAATTATTTCAATCGAATATTAAATAAAAAAGATATACATAGTGTTACCAAAAGGGCTTTATGGTAATATTAAATTTAAACGACAAATACGTATGTTTTAACATCCTGAATTGGAATAAAAAGATTTTTTAGTGTATTTGCCTCATAATTTACACACTTTTAAATGTATTAGTTGCTAATTTTTAGCTCCTGTTATTTGTTAGACTTAAAACCCAGATATAAAATATTTCTATGAATCCGATTTGTATAATTTTTAACCTGGTTGTGTATTATGGGTTAAGAAACATATTTAATATAAAATTTCTAGGGGTAGCAACCTTATTTTTTAGGATATTAACCGAGCGCTATGAGCTTGTTTGAGTCAGCCTAATTTTATTTGATATTATACCGCTGATTACCCGGTAACTTGAATGCGTTTTTAATTATTATTTTAGATATGTTAGCCGCTATTTTTTGCATTCGGTGGCTGTGTTTTTAATTAATATATAAGTTGATTTTATCCTACGTTAGGCTTAAACCTACTACGTATACAACCATCATATTTTTTATAAACAAATATATAAAACAGCTCGCTCACTATAAATATTAAACAACGTTTCGATTTTAACCGCCATCACCATCATCGGGGCGTGACAGATGACATTTCATAACCGGCATTATTTTAGCGCATGCGTAAGACTTTAAGATAGATCTCATCCACGTAAGCTAAATTTCCTAAGTCACGTGGTTCGCGAAATATGACAGGTGACAGGTGACATTTGACATTTGATCACCGCCATTTTTTTTAGCGCATGCGTAAGACCCTAAGACAGGTCTAGCCCAAGTAAGCAAACTTTTCTAAGTCACGTGGTTCTCTAGATATGACAGTTGACAGGCGGCATTTGACAGGTGACGAGCGCCATTTTTTTTAGCGCTTGCGTAAGACCCTAAGATACAACTCATCCACGTAAGCTAAATTTCCTAAGTCACGTGGGTCGCGACATATGACAGCTGACAGGCAACATTTGACAGGTGACAGGTGACATTTGACAGATAGTATTGGCCACGCCCTAAATAACGCGTCACACAAGATTCCTAAATATTTAATTACGTCAGAGATTTTAAGATATAAGTCTGACCCGGGTCAGGGTGGCGCAAAACGAACCATCTCCCTCTACTATGGTTTTTGCCCGAAATATTTAGAAGTGTTTAAGATAAAATCTAAATTTTCTAAGTGTCATTAGTCTTCAATGTTATAATTATTTTCTTTTCGAATTTATTAAGCTCGTCCCATATTGGAAGGGCCCAATTTGCGACTCTAATTAATTTTTTGCAGCAAATTATAAAGTTTCATAGTTATTACACAAAAAATGTTCTTTCGGACGATACTGATAGATTGCATCTTTTTTAAAAAAATAAAATTATTTAAAAAATATATGTTCCTAAATATTCAAAATAGAATTTCCAAATTTATTTATTTTTTTGAAAAATGCATTTGGCAATTTTCGAAATAAACCATAAAGTTGTAAAATAAACCTTCATAAACGTTTATTAGTTAATATTTATTAAATAATGTAAATTTAATTTATTAATTGGAGTTGGAGTAAAAATTATGTTTTGGAATTGATATTATACCTAGATTTTTGGGTAGCACAGATTTTCTTTCTTAAATCAAAAAGGATGCATCCCAATAATACCGACTCATTTTAAAAAAATTAGATAATATTTGTTTTGACCCCGCCTATTAAATGACATTCTGAAATAAATGTTTTATTTCTATTAAACAGTTTTACAT